>CM056380.1:33853843-33900932 GCA_029718625.1 Synaphobranchus kaupii | reverse complement strand
AGACAGACAAATAACAAATAACATCCATGAAGAACAAATGTTCACGACCGACACGTCCGTATCACCCAGTGGGTGTGCAGACACGCCCATGCTTGCCTTCGATAAACACTCAGTCACGCTGCTGCCTGCACCATCGCGGGCCCGCAGGTTCAGCTTGTGCAGACATGAGTTTGAGAGACGTGACTTCCTCGCCGCGGCCATCGCGGGGTTGCTGGTTATTGACGAGCCGCAGTAATCCTGGACTCAATCCCTGAATTAACTGAATCCTTCTTTCCGACTGTGAGGCCAATGACGCATCTCCCTTCATGCGGAGGCGGACAGGGGCCTACCTTAAACAGGACGAGCCACCCAGCCCCTTGGATGTATTTAGAAATTATACAGAAACACAGTTCTCTTTTTCAAATTATTGTTAAAATCCTTCATATTATTTATATTTTACATGCAATTTCTGGGAAATGCCTTATTTCTATAACAAGAAGACTCTTACCCGATAAGGGACACATATTGTTTTGAAAAAGCATTTAGAAAGTTCCAGCCTAAACAAGCCGTTTGATATATCTGCTACGACATATACTACAGTTAGACATGACCTATGGTGCCTAAACAAGCCGTTTGATATATTTGCCACTACATATACTGCAGTGAGTCATGACCTATGGTGCCTAAACAAGCCGTTTGATATATTTGCCACTACATATACTGCAGTGAGTCATGACCTATGGTGCCTAAACAAGCCGTTTGATATATTTGCCACTACATATACTGCAGTGAGTCATGACCTATGGTGCCTAAACAAGCTGTTTGATATATCTGCCACTACATATACTGCAGTGAGTCATGACCTATGGTGCCTAAACAAGCCGTTTGATATATTTGCCACTACATATACTGCAGTGAGTCATGACCTATGGTGCCTAAACAAGCCGTTTGATATATCTGACACTACATATACTGCAGTGAGTCATGACCTATGGTGCCTAAACAAGCCGTTTGATATATCTGACACTACATATACTGCAGTGAGTCATGACCTATGGTGCCTAAACAAGCCGTTTGATATATCTGCCACTACATATACTGCAGTGAGTCATGACCTATGGTGCCTAAACAAGCTGTTTGATATATCTGCTACGACATATACTGCAGTGAGTCATGACCTATGGTGCCTAAACAAGCTGTTTGATATATCTGCTACGACATATACTGCAGTGAGTCATGACCTATGGTGCCTAAACAAGCTGTTTGATATATCTGCTACTACATATACTGCAGTGAGTCATGACCTATGTTGCCTAAACAAGCCGTTTGATATATCTGACACTACATATACTGCAGTGAGTCATGACCTAGGGTGCCTAAACAAGCTGTTTGATATATCTGCCACTACATATACTGCAGTGAGTCATGACCTATGGTGCCTAAACAAGCCGTTTGATATATCTTCCACTACATATACTGCAGTGAGTCATGACCTATGGTGCCTAAACAAGCCGTTTGATATATCTGCCACTACATATACTGCAGTGAGTCATGACCTATGGTGCCTAAACAAGTCGTTTTATATATCTGCCACAACATATACTGCAGTGAGTCATGACCTATGATGCCTAAACAAGCCGTGTGACTCGAGATTTAGCATTGAGTTTATTATGCACATTGCATATTTTGGGCCAGAAATATAGAATAGTGTTTCATTGGGAGTGGGGGTTAGGGTTATGGTTTTGCTCCCAGTCCTTCTCTGTAAGGTAACTTTTTTGCTTGAATCTTTATCAAAAGCTTTTGAGAGAGCGTCTCAATTGTTCGTACTTAACACAAAATGTAAATAATGCCAACAGGATCCAGTTTTAATATTAAAGTTGATAGAATTTTGAAAGACCATACAAAATAAGTCACGTAAACCTGAGTTTTAAATGGTACTATTTGATTTATTTTACTTTTGGCATTTGACTATAATGCTCATTGATTTTAGCTTTTGGCTTTAAACTCTCACGCCAGCTAACACTGCAAGATTCCAGACCTGGACACCAGTCTATTAATACTCCTCAAAAAAAAAAAAGATCCTATATTGTGTTATGCCTTGCTGCCAATAACTGTTGAATCACACTGGTGATATTTTTATTTCTTGTCTCCTGAAACATTTTTGCATGGTACATTTATAATGGAAAACATGGAATTGATGTGCGACTTGTGCAGACTAAATTTTCTGGAAAAGAAATAGCAACCAAGTAGACATATTCAGTCAAAGCACAAACATCGCCAATCACATTGATTATAAGAAGTATCATAAGCGTTAGTTAGCAGTCCTAGGGCTCTATTTTAATAAACCAAACGCAATGGTGAACGCAAGAGTAAGCGCTTGGCGGTATCGCTCTGAGGGCGTGTCGGCGAGAAATTTGGTAATTTCATGACGGCAATCTTGGCGCACCTTATGGCGGTATTGCTAAAAGGCTGGGTTTAAATGTCCAAGGTGTGTCTCTATGGTAGCCAATCAAATTGTTGTTCTCATGCTTTAAAAAGTCGCTGTCTGTGGTGCTGAAGTACATCTTCCGGCAGGCGCATTTCACATTGGTGAAGATGTGCGATATTATGCAGCACACAACAGGCCACCATGAAGGCAGCTGCTCTCTCAGGGGTATACTGCAGTGATCCACCCGACCTATCCAAACACCTAAATCTCATTTTTAGTAGGCCAAATGTTCTCTCAATGGCAACGCGACCCTTTGTTAGTCGGTGATAAAAAATGTGTTGTGCTCTAGTGCTGGGTGCGATGTATGGTGTCATCAGCCAATGCTTCAAAGGGTACCCGTTGTCTCCCAATAAGCAGTGGCGCCCCCAGCTGTACGCAGAGTACGCAGTCTGCGTACTTTAGCAACAACAGCAAAATTAGTATTTCCATTAAAACTGACGTGAATAGTCAAAGTCTCTGCGTCTCTGTTTCTACGATGTTGAGAAATTATATTTGCTTATTGTCTTCGTTGTATTGCCTGGTTATTGTATTTTCCAAGTTTTGCATATTTCAAACATTTGAAAGTGATTGGAAGACACAGTTGAAAGTGATTGGAGGATGTCCGAAAATGTTCCCCACGAGTCATACAACGTTACACATCCCATCTTCACTGAAAACTGAGCCGCCAAAAAAAAAAAAAAACTATGTGGAGACAATGTTGGCATGGCAAACATGTCCACAAAAAGCGTGAGGAATCCTGCAATTACACGGTACACCTCTTTATTAACGTTAGCTTGAAAAGAAACAGTGTTAGGCCATAACATGTACGTATGTAAGGCTATAGCTAGGCTACAATAGCTTACCTAAAACGGCCACAAGCTTTGTCCCACTGTAGCCTACCTTTTAGCCAGTTTTTTATGTAACGTTACATTCATTTAGAGGTCGGTCAATAGTTGGACCGAAGAGAGCACAACCAAAGGCGTCCTCGAGTGCTTACGTGAAAAACCAGTAGAAAAGACTGGGGAAAACTAATTTATCACAGGAAATAACAGAATTTTACCGGACATGTCAATTCGCACGGGATTGCTTTAACCTGGGGTAATTTTTACAGGACATTTAACAGTAGGTTAAAGACTCCGGAATCTTTACTGGTGCGGGAGCGCGCAGTCCGTAAAAGTTATAGACATGAATATGCGGAATAGCGGAGCAGTAATTATCCAGTAATTATTACATTACCCCACCTCCCCCTGTAAAACTTATCCCGTCCGAATAGGGCTTAAGGGTAAGATGCTATTTATTTTTATGCAGTGATTGAGGCAACATGTTCTTTTATTTGCAGTGGCGTGTTTCTCTCTCTCTCTCTCTCTCTCTCTCTCTCTCTCTCTCTCTCTCTCTCTCTCTCTCTCTCTCTCTCTCTCTCACTCTCACACACACACAATTGGCGAGCATTCAGTGATAATATTTTATTAGAAATTTAAGCAGTGAATACATTTTGTTCAGCATGTTCGATAGTTACATTGACTTGTCAGAAGTGTTTTCATTGTGTTAACATTAACTGTGCTGTAAGTCGCGTGACAGCTTGTTGCGCGCAACATTTCCATTCTATTGTGAGGTCTCCGGTTTACCTGATGAAAGATCAGGCTACTGTAAGTCACGTAACATCTTTTTGCGTGCAACATTTCCATTCTATTGTGAAGTAAGTCTCCCCGGTTTTGCTGATGAAAGATCCGACTTTAACGTAGGCTGGGCCTACTCCTACATTAGAACTTCTTGTAATATGCGACCCTATGAGTGCAAAATATATCGGTAAATTACGTTGTAACGTTAGTCCTAAGTAGTGGCTTTGTTTTCATGTAGCCTATGGCTTGGCCTCCTCTGTTGCGTACCCCGGGAAGAAATCCTGCGGGCGCCCCTGCCAATAAGCACCCATCCACGTTCCCTTCGAAGGCTCCAGGAATGCCAAAATGAAGGAGTCGTGGGCTGAACCTGGGTAATTGGCAAATATATGTGTGACTTTGCAGCCGGCATCGCATGTCACCTGGACATTGATGGAATGTGTTCCTTTGCGATTGACGAAAACTATTGCATGCTCGGGTGGTGCGCGGATTTGTATGTGCGTGCAGTCGATAGCACCAAGCACCCCAGGGAACCCACACTTGAGAAAAAATGCGAGTTTTGACTTTTTGCTGCATTCATTGTCCGTATAGTTGAGGAAGGACACCCGCTGAAAGTATATCCTTTCTGTGTCCACACGGACAAAGATATGATATCCTTGTCAGTACCATCAAATTTGCGTTTATCCCAAGCGTTTATCGCCCGTCACTTTGGATGAAAGCGTCTGCCAGATGACCGTAATGTAGAACTTGTGGAGCAGGGGGATGTGGGCTTTGGAATATCCTCTGCGTCACTGCTCTGCGTCTTCCTCGTTGCACACGTGACTTGACAAAACAAAATAAACAAAAAAAACACTGGACACAACTGCGCATGTGAGATGAGCGCAAAATTAAAACTTCCTGGTTCAGATGTGCTCCCCGTTGGTTTCTGTTGGCATCGCTGTCTCTACATATTATGTACTCTAAGGCCTAGACAGAAGGAAAACAAAACGCCTCGTGAAGAGCCCTGATGTTCTCCGTACTGATGCAAAATGCCATGCGTTGGACGGCATCCAGTGTTGCGCGGCAGATGTGTGTCCATATGTCGACGTCTCGTCCAAACGGCGTACTGAACTGTCACAGATATTGCCTCCCAGCTCACCTCCTCACACGGAGACGGATGTGAGTGGAAAGTACAAATGCATGTGAAACCGGGCGGGGCACTGTTCACTCGCCCCTGTCTACCATAAAGGCAGAAGGTTTGCCAGCTTCTGTAGTGGGGGAGGAAGCATTATAAAGTTCATTATATGAACTGCTTTTCAATAAAGACTGCATTTTATTTTACTTACCTTGTCCTGTGTGCTCCTGTAGCGGGTGGATTCCTGAAAAGGGGGGGGGGGTAAAAAAGCAGGGCACTCATTTATCAACATTGCGTAGAAAGTGTTCTTAATTCACTCGTACGAAGAAAATGTAGAATGTTCGTACATGCAGGAAAGTTGGTTCTTTATATTCCTATCAAATGTGATTTAACCCTTGCTGTAAGTAATCTGCCTTGATAAATCCCACACATTCTAAACCACAGTGCTCGTGCATGGCAAGTCTCATTTACATAAAGAACAGCTAATATTCATAAATGAGGGCCCTAGTACAGTTGGGTTACTTCAGTGGCCTCCGGACATTTGTATGTATTTGTAAGTATGTGGCTGAGTAAAGTATGTGTATTTGTAAGTATGTGGCTGAGTAAAGTATGTGTATTTGCAAGTATGTGGCTAAGTAAAGTATGTGTATTTTCAGGTATGTGGCTGAGTAAAGTATGTGTATTTTCAGGTATGTGGCTGAGTAAAGTATGTGTATTTGTAAGTATGTGGCTGAGTAAAGTATGTGTATTTGTAAGTATGTGGCTGAGTAAAGTATGTGTATTTGTAAGTATGTGGCTGAGTAAAGTATGTGTATTTGCAAGTATGTGGCTGAGTAAAGTATGTGTATTTGTAAGTATGTGGCTGAGTAAAGTATGTGTATTTGCAAGTATGTGGCTGAGTAAAGTATGTGTATTTGTAAGTATGTGGCTGAGTAAAGTATGTGTATTTGTAAGTATGTGGCTGAGTAAAGTATGTGTATTTGCAAGTATGTGGCTGAGTAAAGTATGTGTATTTGTAAGTATGTGGCTGAGTAAAGTATGTGTATTTGTAAGTATGTGGCTGAGTAAAGTATGTGTATTTGTAAGTATGTGGCTGAGTAAAGTATGTGTATTTGCAAATATGTGGCTGAGTAAATTATGTGCATTTGTAAGTTTGTGGCTGAGTAAACGTAGAGTACTTACTCAATCCCTCCCTGCTTTCTCCACTGTTAGCGCTAGTTGAGGGAAAGGTGTAACGCCCCAGGATTCTAAGGCCATATTAATCACTGTCTCTCTGCTGCTTTAGGCCTGTTATGTCAGCTGTGAATCCTCCGTGCGATTGTAGTCAGTCGTGCAGAACCACTGCTTGTGGCGGACGCCCGTACGCTTGTGCTACAACTGAACTTGGAATGGCCACAGTAGCCGTCTGCTGAGGCTGTTCCTGTGATTGGGGTTCACTTATTAATGCATGCGGTGAATTCTCCAAGTTCCTGTAATCTCAGGGTACCAGACCCTCCCCCACAAGGGGAGTTCAGAGGGTTAAAGACCTCGGCTCCTATAGGGCTGTAAGAGACGATGGCAAATATTCATAAACTGTCCTAATGTGGTTATTATGTCTTCGGATGTGAATACGAGTTGCGTCTCCACAGTAGCGTGGCCAGACTTCCGTCATTGAGTCCGACAGTCTGTTCTTTGATCCCGCTGTCCTCCATCTTGCCTTATCCTGGACGCATATTCGTCCAGCATTTCTGATAGGAATATAAAGACATGTAAATACAGCAGCAACATGTTTTATGGCTAAATCTTATTGGCTCAGATTTACATCAAAAGATTTACATCAAAGATTAACATCAAATGAATTTGTGCATTTGCTTGGTATCAGGGTGTAGTTTATGCGTTTATGCAAGGGAAAGCATAGAAATTAAACCTCTATGGTCTGGTTTTATCTCTGGGAAAGGGCACAAAGCATCTCTTGAAGATTGTAGTGTATGATATTGTCATGTTAAAGATGTATACTCCTCAAAAAAAAGAAGCAAATCTACATATACATACATACGTTTTTGAAGAGTATACAAGCATGATGGCAAGTTCATCAGCCTTGTGTAAATTATTATAGAAATCAGGCCACGTCACATTAATAGCCTGTCGATTTTGGCAGTGTTGTACAAGTAAACTCTTGGATATAAGTACATTTTTATTTATCCATAAATACATAAACAAATAAAATATTGTGCTCCTTTGACGATGACCAGAGAAGTAGGCCTCGAGCATTAGGGTTTACCCCTTTTTATAAATTTATTTATTATATATATTTTTTTTTACAACTACATGACTGATTGGTATAATTGCCCTCCCATACCAATCCCCCCCACCCCCACCTCCTCCAGCTGAATAAATGCCACTGTCCTCCTTTTTGGGGTAGAGGACATGGCCACCCTAGGCACTCCTCTGGGTTTTCAGCCCCGGAGAGAAGCGGAGGTCAGCTAAGGAACGACCGGCCTTCTTAAAGCAGTACCCAGGACTTCTTAACCATTATTATTAACAACACCATTGCATCGCATGTGCCTTTTTAAAGTTTGAAAAACATATGATTAAAATGAGGCACTCTCTTTTCAAATATGTCCTTTAGTTTGTCCATAGCTGAGAGCCCAAGACTCTGGCTGATGTGGTTATAAAAGAGTTTTTCTTACAGTCTAAAATGGGCCATGTGAATATAGTAAACCTGCGAGGACTTGTTCAAATTCAGACAAAGTGCGTTTCCTCTTGAAATTGGTTTCCTTTCTGTCATTTTTTACCCCCCATTGCTATGGGAACATCAGTCTGACGGCGAGGACAGACGGAAAGGGAAAAGTTCACCGAGTCGTCTGCGAGTGTGTCTAGACGTCTCGGCGATAGATCTATCACCGCAAATGAAGTCACACCTGTGCAGTAGTCCGTGACAGGAAATGTCTTTTCAAATGGCAGAGATACAGCTGCTTTAAGCCATACCTGTGTGCAGCTGAGGTTTGTTCAACTGATCCAACTGACGTTTGTTATGTGCTGTTGATTCATTATGGTAATCATTACAAAGCCAGAGTAAACAGGCATACAGTATATTTGCTGCCACACACATATATTGCCATACATCGCATACTCCCAACATAATTGTATTGAGAGCTGTGGATGCCCCAATGACTAATTTACTGTTCCAGCCTTCAAAACCAAATATGCAGTGATTGCGCATCCCTGTCTTTCATAATATCTTTCATTATTTACTTCGAGTCAAATTTGTTTGCCGAGATTGAAAATTAAATAAAATCACACTCGTGCATGGATATCTGTGGCTACACTTTGCTCTCGATCAATACAGCCTTTCTCTTATCTGTTCCAGCTGAGAGCACGGGACAGCGACAGCTTTTTAGATTATTCCAAAAGCAAATCAGTCACCAGAATTAATATCACTCAGAAATATGATTCTTGATATTGAAAATTAATAGCTATAAAATAGAAATATTGTAGGGCAGTTGAATTTTCATTATTTTTGTTATTGAATTACTCCCTGCTCTCTAACCAGACTGGGCTTCCAAGCTGCGGGTGCTATAGAGGCACCTGCAGAATAATATGGTGAATTATCCTAATCTTTTTTTATTTTTATATTTATATTACTGAGGGAGTGATATAATTCCAAAAGCCAGTTGCTGTCCTCGGCTTCCCAATTTAACATTCAGAACGAGCCCTTTATGTTTTCTTGGGTGATCAGACATAATTAGCTCTTCTCAGGCGATCATACTTCCTGGCTCCTTGGTCCTGGAATAACCTTCAAAAACCTCTCCATCTTGAGCACTTCATTTCTTTGAAATAATTTAAATCAAGAATTCAGTGAGCAACGAAATAAGTATTTTGTTGTGTTTAACTTGTTATTCTTTGTTTTTATTCTGTATGATAGTCTGCTGAATCATTTTTGTATTTATTTCATGTGCTGCCTTCTTGGCCAGTTCTCCCTTGTAGAACAGATTCAATATCTCAGTGGCGGTAGCTGGTTAGATAAAGGTTATTGTAATATGGTAGCAATAAAAAGTCATCTGATTTGCTTTAAAAATATCCAGCTCTGTAATGGGTAGTGCGTACATTCTCAATGGAGGGAATACAATATATATGCAAACTTCTTGAGCCCTATGTGTCCATAGGCACTTATCCCTTAACCTGTTTACTCTGGCCCCCTAGTGGCATAGACACCGGTGTCTACATCAGAAACATCCTACTGTACCACACCAGAAAGCATGGTGTCATGGAAAACTGCATATTAGTTTCATCAGTGCTAGTTTTTCTTTTTTTAATTTAACCTTTATTTTACCAGGCAGGTCAATTAAGATCAAAATCCTATTTACACTGACGGCCTGGCAAGAGTCAAAATAAATCTTGAGGAGGCTTAGGGAGGGAGGGTTAAAAAAATAAATAAAATATGTGAAACAGAATAAGGACAGACAAGACAGCAACAACAGACAGTAGAGACACAATAGAGACAGTAGAGACGGACAAACGCCAAACAATAGTAACAAGCACAAGACAATCATTATACAAATAGAAAATGTAACAGCAAGAACACAAAATGAATAACAGTTCAACATTTACAGTGTAAGACGAGATAAAACAGAAACAAGCGTTTGGCATTAGTAGGATAGAACAGAGAGTCATTAAGAACCATTAAGAGTCAAAACAACTGCATATTTCTGAGATAGATTCCATAAAACAGTCTTTAAAGCCAGGTAGAGGAATACAATTGTCCAGTTTTAGACTTTTTTGAAGGGCGTTCCAGTCCCTAGCAGCTGAGAAACTGAACGATGTCTGACCCCATGAAGTCTTTACTTTGGGGACATTGAGCTGAATGAGATTAGCTGACCAACTATTATTAGAAGAGGGTGAGATTTTTCACAGATTACGCAGATATGAAGGGGTTAAACCAAGCAGAGTCTTCAAAATAATTGTGAGCCAGTGGATCTTGCGGCATGTGTGTAAGGATGGCCATTTATCAGGTGCATAAAGTTGACAATGGTGTGTTCTGTAAGGGACACTGGTAGCAAACCTGATGGCAGAGTGGTGGAGCACATAAAGACGCTCTTAGAGTGCACCCTTAGATGCTCATTTATAAATGATATCACCATAATCTAGAATTGGCAGAATTGTCATCTGGACCCAAAGTAATTTGGCAGATGAAGTGAAGCATGAGCAGTTGCAATATAACAAACTGAGTCTGGATTTTACTTTTGTTTGCAGCTTAGAAATGTGTGCATGAATGACAAAGTGCCATCAAGCCAAATACAAAGTATTCATAAGCAGTGACTGTCCCGAGATCAACTCCGCTGAGTGTGGAAATTGTACCTGGTGCGTGATACGGTCTTATACTAAACCACATAACCTTGCTGAAACTTGTTAAAACTGTCTTGAAGGTGTGAAGTACATATTGTGAGGAAAGGCCTACTGTATATATAGTACTGTGTCATCAGCATAATGATGGACATAGAAGTTACCAGCAACTCTGGGGATGTTGTTGATGTAAATAGAGAATAGTGTGGGGCCCAGGATTGAACCCTGGGGCACTACCTTAGTGACTGGTAGGGACTGTGAGAACAGCTGCTCCGATTTAACTACTTATTCTGCCAGATAAGTAGTTATGAAACCAGGACAGTGAATGTTCAGACACACCAATACTTGCCCCTCCCTCCTTACCACCGCTGTCAGCTGCTCGGCGCCCAGTTCCCCACCATCATTGCCGCCACATCTGGACTGTCATCTAGCTGCTGCAAATTATATTATCATGGACATTGGCTGTTTTGACCATGCTGGTCTTTAAGCCCTAGACCCTGAGCCGACCAGAGGAGGATGGGTTCCCCCCTTGAGTCTAGTTCCTCCCAAGGATTCCTTCTAGTTACACCAGGGAGTTTTTCCTTGCCACTGTTGCATTTGGTTTGCTCTTGTGGGGGGTTTTGGCTGGGTTTTGCTGTGAAGTGCATTGTGACAACTAGTTGTGAAATGCGCTATATAAATAAACATTGATTTGATTTGATTAACCTGTCAGAATGGAAAGGTCGACAGTAAATATCAAAAGCTTTTTGCAAGATCAATGAAAATTGCTGCACAGTATTGTTTTGCATCAAGAGCAGTGGTAATATCATTCAAAACCTTGAGAGTTGAAGTGATACAACCATGATCAGAACTAAAACCAGATTGCACACCAGACAAAATCCCATACGATTCAACAAAATTAATCAGTTGCTTGTTTTTCAAATACTTTTGGAATGCATGGCAACTATAACAGTTTGGGTCAACCTGATCCCCACCTTTAAAGCGAGGATGAACCGCGACAGACTTTCATTCCAGTCCTTTCTAAGATTGTGCAGTTATTTTCGTCCTTTTCTTTCTGTTTGTGGTATACAGTGTAAAATCTCAGATTAGGTCTGCGTAACAGTACACAATTCAAATGGGCAGTAAACGTATCTTGAAACTAATTGTAATTGATTGACAGCCTTATTATCCAAATAGAGCTCATGCTAAGTATGACGCTTTCCAATTACACACAAAATTTGTGAGTAGACAGCTGGGAGCCAGAGGCGGGATACTACGTATCGCAGATATACATCTGCACACCGATCTCAAAGAAAGGAAGCAGAGACATTATAAAGAGACGAACGTTGCGTAGAAGAGCAAACCTGAAGGAGGACTGCCAAAAGGTATCGTCCATCTCTTTATAACATTTGTGCTTCCTTTCACATCCTTTTATAATAAGGTTGATTCTGAGTGTGCTGTCTGCTAATTTATTTTTTTTGACAAGCCCAGTGTATGTTCCTTATTGCAAGAGTTATCGGACTCAGGCCTATCACTGTCCTGTGGCTAAGGGATAAGTGGCTATGGACACAAAATCTCAAGATAGTTTACATATCTACTGTATTCCCTCCTTTGAGAATCTATGTATTTCATAAAGTGTATCATAGCCAGCAGATTTTGTTGGCCTCTAAATAATCTTGCGAAGAGACCACCTCACTATCCACAACAAGTGCAAGGGATCCTGCAGGAATGAAGATGCCTTTTTCAACACAGTTGATTGGTCAAGACGCGGTAACGTAGTGCAGTGTAGGATATCTAAAATTTAGATATATATACGTTAGTACCCCCCCCCCCCCCCCCTTCTATCTATCTCTGTCGTTCTCTGTCTCTCTCTCCCTCACTTACCCCCCACGAACATCAAAGATAAGCCAGTCTTTGTCATAAATGACCCCTCCCCCCCCCCCCCCCTCCCCACACCCTAACCCAATCAGGGCATGGATCCCCTCCCTGTCAAGGTACTTTATGAGTGTACCGCAGAAAAATAATTTAGTCAGTTTTGGAGTGTTTGGTGAAGAAGTCATCCTTTTTGGTTTCTCGTGCGTTTCCTTTTGTTCCTGTTCAGCTGGAGGGTAAATAATATTGGCAATTTTTGGCTTATCTCTCTCTTTACTGGTATATTCAAATTAATGTCTGGTTTAATGTCTTCCCTTTTGTAAATTATAAGTAGTCAGCCTACATTCCTTAGGGAATGTATGATTTGAAGTCATTATTCTAATTGACTGGTTTTCATTTAATAAAATTATTTAATCTCAAGACCTGATTTAGACTTTGTTTTGGCTTGTTGGTTGATCCACCAGGTTACTGTTCGACTTACCTATCAAAGAATTCGGCGATGTAATTGATGATTGTCATTTTTAATAATAATTATCAAATTAAATAACGTAAAACTTATTTTGAATGTAGGTTAAGTGAGGGGTTCTAGCACGCAATATCGCTTGTGTTCAGTATTCAGAGTGCTGAACGTTTTAACAAGGGCATTGACTGTTGGAACCACTGGATTCAGATAATACACATTTTACCTAGTCCTCACTTACCCGACAGCAGCATAAGTTACCGTGGTGATATACCCCGATGAGTCAACTTTGTGATACAGAAAACCCAGCGCTAAAGCTTAAATTAGCTCGCTAGCCCCGTCATCTCATGTTGTTATATACCCCCCGTCCCCCACCAGATCATGACAAGTAAATTACTCAACATTCAAAACATTAGGGGGGAAAAAAGCACAAATTGCATTGGTTCTGAGAACCTCCCACACAGCTTTCCAGATCTGGTGGCTTATGAAGATACGAGATGTTGCAAATCTTGCAATGTCCATTTCCTATTCAGATAATTAAAAAATGGAAAATAAAATAAAAGGAAAATTAAGGAAACCATAAATGTCAGAGGGAGTTATGTTGTGAAAAGTAAATATTTAAGGCAAGATTGTTGCGCTGTCAACCAAATAAACCAACCAAATAAAGGTTTCAAGAATATTTGACAGGTTTCATTGTGAAAAAAACACTGCACACCAAAGTGACAACAAGTATGAGCAGATGCTTCAGCTCATTGCTACAAAACAAAGTATAAAACTGTGATACTGAGACAGCAGGATTAATTACACAACCAGCTAGTCAGTACACATCCAGTACACAATCAGTCAGTACACACCCAGTACACAATCAGTCAGTACACACCCAGTACACAATCAGTCAGTCAGTACGCACCCAGTACACAATCAGTCAGTACACACCCAGTACACAATCAGTCAGTACACACCCAGTACACAATCAGTCAGTACACACCCAGTACACAATCAGTCAGTACACACCCAGTACACAATCAGTCAGTACACACCCAGTACACAATCAGTCAGTCAGTACGCACCCAGTACACAATCAGTCAGTCAGTACACACCCAGTACACAATCAGTCAGTCTCTACAGTCTGTGCAAATGGTTCCTCCACATCGTGCATACCCTCTGACTAGTTTGGGTGACAAAACAGTAAAACTATTATGAAACCTGTTGAATCTCGACAAGCACACACTGAAGGTCAGAGACGAGAAGTTTAACGGTGCCTTAATCTGCAAAACTACAACCTTTGGAGTTGGGATATAACATGCTGGTGGCTGCCTGTATCATTCTTGAAATTTGAAATGGTCTAGCCCCATGCTCTCAGTAATTATTTAAAAAAAAAAAAAGAAGAAAATCTGTTTCCAGGGGAGACTGCAAAGTACCAACAAGGGAAAGTGCCTTCATTAAGTCAGTTTTCTCAGTTAGAGCTAAACAATTACAGGACTCATGAGTGGCACTACCCTTAGTTACACCAACCTATAGCCTACGTCACGCTGCTTATTCTCAAGGAGTCTGGAGGCATGGTTCACAGCCAAATCAAAAATGCACTCATGCCACACAGGTCAGTGACCTCTCTTTCTTCATCATCCTCACAACCGTCTCTTCTATTGTCCTTTTGTTGTTCTGTTTTGCTCCATCTTTATAGTGATTGAAATCCTCTGTCTTGCAGTCGTCTGCAGCCCAATCTACTCTAATGGTCCCATGGAATACATGCTTTTATGTCTGCTATTATGGTCTTACTATGTGGTCCATTTATATGTTTTCACATGAGATGGATCGTTTACTCATCATGTAGTTTTGCCTGCCTTTTGCTTTTATAAACCTTCCCAGGGACTACATTTGAAAGTTAGTCTTTTGACTAAATCTGGCACATTTATAATGATGTGCACTGTCCCTGTTAAATATACCTCATAAATACACATAAGAAATAAAAATAGATCAGTGGTTCTGTGTTCTGTGAGCCACAGTCAAACATAATAAAACGTTTACAGTCATAAATGTTATAAATATTTGACCTTAATTAACTCGTAAAGTCTGTATACTTGAACTGGATTTCTCAACATTGGAAAATCAATCAATGTTCTCCAAATTTAGTTTGACCAAAAAACCACTAGTGTGCACACATTTGTGGAAATCCTCATGAGAAAGCATGACATAAATAACTGCAATTGTACGATTAAAAATCGTAGTTTAATTTATGTGCTTCTCAAATAATCCCAATGACATTTGTGGAAATCCTCATGAGAAAGCAGGACATAAATAAGTGCAATTTTACGATTAAAAATCTGTTTAATTCGTCTGTGCTTCTCAACTAATCCCAATGACATTTGTGGAAATCCTCATGAGAAAGCAGGACATAAATAACTGCAATTTTACGATTAAAAATAGGTTTAATTTGTCTGTGCTTCTCAACTAATCCCAATGACATTTGTGGAAATCCTCATGAGAAAGAATGACATAAATAATTGCAATAATTGCAATTTTACGATTAAAAATCGTAGTTTAATTTCTTTGTGCTTCTCAACTAATCCCAATGACATTTGTGGAAATCCTCATGAGAAAGCATGACATAAATAACTGCAATTTTACGATTAAAAATAGGTTTAATTAGTCAGTGCTTCTCAACTAATCCCAACTGACATTTTCCCTTTCAGCTTTTATTTGACAGTGCGATATTTTCTGACTCTGTGAATAAGTACACCTGTGTGCTCCAGAGTGAATACTGCTTGCATTACCTGAGGACTCTGTTAGCCCTGCATGGCATCGCCAGAGACCTTGTCTGAACTACACAAAGTGCAAGGAGAGAAGCACAGGCATTCATTACCAGTGCCGGCTGACATCCTATCAGAAACAGAGCTGCTAATTACCAGGAAGAAGAGACAAGTCCCAGGATGTCTCTGTAATCTCATGTTGTTCTCAGTGAGTCATAATAAACCCATCTTAGATAAGGATAGCTATTGTCCTTCTTTTATCCTTCACACTGTTTCAAGCGAACCGCTTTCCAAATGAATGATTTTTAATTAATGTAGATGTAGACTGCTTGCTGAGAGACTGAAATTTGGTCTTTCCTCTTTCACTTGAACAGTTACAAAAACGGGTGCTCATCTCAGCACCAATTTCTAGAATATGTGATTGACAAATTGTCCAAAGATGACCACACGGCGCATTGCCTGTGATTTAAATGCCTGGCCTATTGTTCTTGTCACATTCCATTTTTTTCAATTTAAGGTTGCACAGCATGTGTGAAACACATGTGACTGTTGCTCTATTACTCTGCCTGGTCTGTCCATTAATTAGCTAAACCATCTGGTCGATTTATACCATGTTCCTCGAAATTACAGCCAAAAAAACAATCAAGTGTGGTCATTTCAGACCATCTGTCTGTTCGGTTTCCCTGCATCAACCACCCTTTTGATCTTGGAACTCCAATACGAAACTTCTGACCTGTAAGGCTTTATTTTTTTCACGCTGGATTTATCACCAATATTTGGCCTTTTTATAGAGCTCCCCTGAACCACTTGCCACGGCCATCTCAGGAAGGGTTAATCCAATGGGCTTCTGATTCACTGTATCACCTCTGTCCAATCACGCTGTTTCTACACTCGCTAGTAATATGGAGTCTGTAAGAGAGGTTTGACTGCGGGAATGTCGTTTGGTTGGGTACACCGGGTCATATAAATCAGGTGCATGTGCATGTGAGAATCTCACTTTTGCACTACCCTTATTTTTTTTTTTTTTTTGCAAAAAGTCCTTCCCAGCAGTATCCTCAACAGTTGTCTCTGCAACCTTTTAAATACATTGCTGTTGAAGTGCTTTTTTGTAAAAAAAATTTAATAAAAAGTTAATAATCATAACTGAGAGGCAGAAATGTGAGTCATAAATATGACAAAAATGCAAGCCTAGGGATCGTGAAAGTTTCCTATTGGAGTGAATTTTGACCGCATATTCTTCATAAAATACAATAGTTTGATGTAGTTTGATATATTTCTAGGTATGAGATTTATTCATATTAAGCCATTTATACCACTCAAATTTCCATTTAATAGAGCAATATCCCTGTGACGGACTGGTGACCTGTCCAGGGTGCATTCCTGCCTTTCACCTAATGCATGCTGGGACAGGCTCCAGCCCGTGACCCTGACCTGAAAACGGTTTTGAGAATGGATGGATGGAATATTCCATTTCATAGAGAAAAATGGAAATGTTGTTGCTCAAACCAGGATCCTGGCTTACTTACTACTCACTTACTATAATGTTTATACATATCTTCAATATTAACACAAAATCCACAGTGCTCCCAAAACAGCGGACATAAATGCTGTCGGAGGATCCTCTGTGTATCTCTCACATATTTGCCAGTTCGACCGGCAAATACGCAAGAACAGACCAACTGACTGGTGCTTCAGCTATCAGCAGCACCTGTGCAAATAGTTCCACTGGAGTTTTGATTTAAATGAAAGCAGCGCAAGTTAACTGATCTTTGTATTGCTTATTTAAAATTTTTCCATTGTTTGAGTAATCCTTATTTTCAGTGTCTCCAGTATTGGCCTTGTTTGAGGCTCGTCTTGCAGAATGAGAGGATGTGCTTTAGATTTTCTGGTTGTATTTCACATGTTGAGTCTTCGCCAGTCCTGACCGAAGGCCTTTCTGTGTGGAGTTTGCATGTTCTCCCCGTGTCCGTGTGGGTTTCCTCTGGGTACTCCGGTTTCCTCCCACAGTCCAAAGACATGCAGGTTAGGCTAATTGGAGACTCTGACCAGGAATAAGTGGGTTAGATAATGGATGGTTGGATGGATGAATGGGTCTTCACCAAAATGTTCTGGTTCAGATTCTTGGGGGTGGGGACTAGGAGAACATCATGGTTCTGCTCTGGTGATGAAGCTAATTATGCTTAGACTATCCAGATTAGAAATTCCAAACGATTGCTTGTTGGTTTCTTTCTGGGTCTTGATGTTACTAAATTTGATGAAGTTCAAGGTATCCACCACATAGAAGCTGTCTGACAGAGTACTTGTTTAGTTAAAAATAGATCATAGAAAATTAAGAGACATTTTAAATAAAAAAACTACTATGCAAAGCAAACACACCAAAGCAAGTTTCCAATGACAATTTCCTGCTTGATATAATATATAATACAAATATGTCAATATACTGTAACACTTAACAAATTAATCTATTTTATAAAAAGACCACATACTGTGTTTACATATTATTGCAGTGTTTTCCATTTCCATAAGGGTGATATCAAATCCTTATCATGGCAGTGCCAGCTGTGGGCAATTGCTCATGGAGTCCACTCCTCCGACCCAATACTTAAGAAAGCAGAGTAAGACTTCAGACTACCGCAAATACTCTCAATACTGCAGCCGTGATTCGGACCAGCAGCTGTAGTTAAACTGGGGAAAACGGTAGTGGAAATGGGTTAAATAAACGGTGTCGGCATACGAGTAAAGATTTTACTACACTGTCAGCGTGGCCAAGCTTATATAGAACAACGTGTAAGCGTGGTGAGAGACCGCTCTGCTGTATATGAGCAGTTTACAGAGTCTCACCTGCCAGCTCCTCTTCTCCTCTCTGTCTTCTGACAGACAGACAGACAGACAGACAGACAGACAGATAGATAGATAGATAGATAGAAAGAAATAACTTTATTCATCCCCAGGGGGAAATTCTTACAGAAACACACACACACACAAACACAAAAACACACACACAAAAAACACAATCGACAAAAAATTTAATAAACAGATATTAATATACCAGGCAAGCGCAACACATCATTAAAACAAATAAAACAATTAAAACAATAAAACCAATCAATAAGTAGCACAATCGGTAGGTATTTCCCTTGTGCTGTTAAAAGTGTGAATTTTAATATACATGCCCATTATAGAACTGCAAAGCACTCGTTTTCCAGGCAAGCAATCCCCCGCCCCCAGTACAGGGATGTCTGGTTGCAGTCCCAGAGGGTATCGTCTGTTTACGTTTGGTCCGTTTCACTAATAAAGCGTTACATTAATAAAGCGTTTCACTAATAAAGCGTTACATTAATAAAGCGTTTCACTAATAAAGCGTTACATTAATAAAGTGTTACATTAATAAAGCGTTACATTAATAAAGCGTTTCACTAATAAAGTGTTTCACTAATAAAGCATTACATTAATAAAGCGTTTCACTAATAAAGCATTACATTAATAAAGCGTTACATTAATAAAGCGTTTCACTAATAAAGCGTTACATTAATAAAGCGTTACATTAATAAAGCGTTACATTAATAAAGCGTTACATTAATAAAGCGTTTCACTAATAAAGCGTTTCACTAATAAAGCGTTACATTAATAAAGCGTTTCACTAATAAAGCGTTACATTAATAAAGCGTTACATTAATAAAGCGTTACATTAATAAAGCGTTACATTAATAAAGCGTTTCACTAATAAAGCGTTTCACTAATAAAGCGTTACATTAATAAAGCGTTACATTAATAAAGCGTTACATTAATAAAGCGTTTCACTAATAAAGCGTTTCACTAATAAAGCGTTACATTAATAAAGCGTTTCACTAATAAAGCGTTACATTAATAAAGCGTTACATTAATAAAGCGTTTCACTAATAAAGCGTTACATTAATAAAGCGTTACATTAATAAAGTGTTTCACTAATAAAGCGTTTCACTAATAAAGCGTTACATTAATAAAGCGTTACATTAATAAAGCGTTACATTAATAAAGCGTTACATTAATAAAGCGTTACATTAATAAAGCGTTACATTTAAGTCATTGATACGTTAAAGAGTCCTTCCGTGGACTAAACTGGCTGCTGAAAGATAAGAAAGACTGGAAACATCACATCATTATCCATTAAAGTTTAACAGATAATGAAGCATAAAGGTTTATCTTGACGATATTGGCGCATGTGGTCAAGTGCATTTAGGACGTGTCTACTTTTGCTAGTTAGACGGCATGTTATTTGAGCACAAAGTAATGCGCAAGGTTCAAACGGGCTGAACTTAGCCTCTTCATTAATTATAGGTGTGTCTTGGGCGAAACATGCAATAAACCAATCAGAGTGTCCCATTTTCTTTAAAAGCCACCTGCATTTGCACCTTGGCGGATTGGTAATATATTGGCGGACAGTACGTCTGTGAAAAGTGCGATTTACAGCTGGTGAAACTGCTCGTGCATGAAGTTAAAGCGCACATGCAGAGAATATATGGCATTAAAATCTATTGTGAATTAATTGTGTAATGTGCTACAAACCTGTTTTCTCAAACCAATTGTACCAGACAATAAATGACCACTAAATTTTGAAAGGAACATCCCGATGTGTAAAACCAATGGTAGGATTGTATATTTATTTCATATTTAGTAGCATATATTGCTAGTAGAATACATGGTAGAATGAGACAGTACTTTCACAGTTTATTTTGCATTTGAGTGAGCAGGGCTTTTTCCCAAGAATATCAGCTTCATCAGCGCTAGTTGGGCTATTATCAGGCTAAATATTAAGTTTGTACCGTATTAATATTAAGTGTGTCACCGTTTTTAATAATTACACCCCCCAGATCAGGTGCCTGTTTAGAGTGGGCCCAGGAGAAGGGATGACTTTCTAAATGCTGGTGAGATCCTGAATGTGTGACCTGACGGTAGTCTACCTGCTAGATCAGAGGTGGGCAACGAGGGCCGTATCTGTTTCTGGTTTTCGTGCCAATTTCTGGTCTTAATTACTTTATTAGCCTAACTAAACAAAATTTATTTTATTTATTAGCCAAACTGGTGGAAACAAAAACCTGCATACACACCGGCCCTCCAGGAACAGGATTGCCCACCCCTGTGCTCGAGTAAGCACTTCTGTTCCTGGAAGTGCTGTGTGTACGCAAGATTTGTTTCCACCAATTAACACGGCTCAATTAGCTCATCGGTTGTAAACACCAAGCTCTTTCGCAGCACAAACGTTTCTTACAGGGGAACAAGAACAGTGTTGAGCAGGAGGGGTGGAATCGTTAACAATGGAAACATTAAAGTAATTAAGTAGAGCCAGCAAGCAAGCTGGCAACTTACAGCAACTTACAAGCCAACCAACTGTTGGATGACTAAAGATAAGAAGGCAGTATAAAATTGACACATGGTGGTCATTTTGATATAGTGGGCAGGGAGTATAGTATATGGCAGTATATTCATCTGTTTGCTCAGGCCCCCTAGTGGTGTAGACCCTGGGGTCTACATCATAAACATCCTACTTGTATCATGGAAAACTGTCAATCATCTTCATCAGTATTTTTTATATTATCAGGCTAAATATGTTTATACGTAAACAGCCTAGTTTATACGTGCAGGGGTTATTTTCAAAAATGTGTCTTTGATCCATGATTTGGGTGACATTAGCCTCAACTAACACAGGCTGTGATGTTGTTCTCTCCAGGGCTGTGTGACGCTTGCAGATCAATAAGTTTTTTTTACAAAAAAAACAAAAAAAACCTTACCCAGTAAATCTGTAGACTGACATCTTTCTGATATAATTGGCTTCTTAGTCAGAATGTGAGCTCTATAATAAGTATAATAAGTGTTAAGGCAGACTTTTCATTACATTGGTGACATTTCTGGTATAAATTACAGGTCATGAATTAAGATTATGGAGCAGCTCAACTCTCTTCTCTGATCACGGTATGACCATCTGTCTTCCTGGTACACGTCAGGCCTTGCCTAAGCAGTTAAGGGCTAAAGAGGGCATTCTGCCTCACTGAAAGAGTTTCCTGGAACATATTACAGCCCTATGCTGTTATCTGAATGAATCATTTACCTCTTCTGATTCCTGGGACTTCTGGTATTCTGTCTTGTAGAGGAAATGCTATTCACCACACAGGAGCCGGTTAATGTTGGTGTAACATACAGATCCTTTCCAAAAAATTAGAATATCATGGAAAAGTTGTTTTTTGTTCCATAATTCCATTCAAAAAGTGAAACTTTCATAGATTATAGATTCATTACACACACAGTGAAATATTTCTAGCCTTTGTTTGTTTCATTTTTCATAATTTTGGCTTACAGCTCCTGAAAACCCCCAAAACAGTATTTCAAGAAATTAGAATAGTATGTCGAAAATCAACATTTACTTCAGTTATTTCAGAGAATGAATGTATTAGACTGAGTGTCACACTATCATCTAATTTACTCAAAACACCTGCAAAGTTTATCTCAGTTTGGTTCAGTATGGGGAAGACTGCAGACTTGACAATTGGCCAGAAGACCATCATTGACACCCTCCAGAAGATGGGTAAGCCACAAAAGGTCATCGCTAAGGAGGCTGGCTGTTCACAGAGTGCAGTGTCCAAGCATATAAATAGAAAGTTTAGTGGAAGGGAAAAATGTGGCAGGAGAAGGTGCACAAGCAAAAGAGATGACCGTAGGATTCAGCGGATTGTCAAGCAAAGACGATTCCAAAATTTGGCGGAGATGCAGAGGGAGTGGACTGAGGCTGGAGTCAGTGCTTCAAAACCACCACGTACAGACGTATCCGGGACATGGGCTACAACTGTCGGATTCCTCGAGTCAAGCCACTCCACTCATTCTCTGAAATAACTGAAGTAAATGCTGATTTTCGACACACTATTCTAATTTCTTGAAATACTGTTTTGGGGGTTTTCTGGAGCTGTAAGCCAAAATTATGAAAAATGAAACAAATAAAGGCTAGAAATATTTCACTTTGTATGTAATGAATCTATAATCTATGAAAGTTTCACTTTTTGAATGGAATTATGGAAAAAAACAACTTTTCCATGATATTCAAATTTTTTGGAAAGGATCTGTATATAGTGTGTAAATTTAATAACTATGGACGTCACGTTGGGGTGGCACTGTAAACATTAGATGTGTTCCCTGTAGAATCCATGGACATGTACTGTAGTTCCGTTGTCCCTACAATCTCAATATTATAGTTTATAAATGCTCAAAATACCTCTTCTTGGTTCTGTGTGTCTTTTGTTTGGAAAAAGGAGTTCCGTGATTTTAATGTGAATCTAGATTGGGATGTAATATTGCAAAAAATATGTTCTACCATTACATAACTTCAAACATAAATGTGTACACAGTGTCTATATCAACTCCTTACTGCCAATCAAACAATTGCCGTGGAATGCATGCTCTCTGGTGGGTAACTATATGCAAATGTTTTGACAATGCAGTTATAATGTTAAAATGTATATGATGGAAGTGGCAGGTATGTTTATATGATAATTGTGTTCCGATGTTCTTGGGGTTGGTGATTTTCAGGGCTAACCCCCAAATTAAAATAAACATGTCGTTGTTACTGTGAGAGCTCACAGAGGCCCAGCAGCGTGAAAACAAAACATTTAAATACTTCCGCATGAATGGTACTCTGCATCTATGCATCACAGCATATTACTCCCCTCTTTCATATTACTCTCCTCTTTCATAATAATACATTTTATTTATATAGCGCCTTTCCGAACCCAAGGTCGCTTACAGAATTTGTGAGGGGGGGAACAGAAACACAAAAGACAACAAGACAAAAGGAGAGATGGTAACAAATGAGATGAAGGTGGAGTAACTGACTGGTGGAACACACAAAATAAACAAAAAAAAAACAAAAAAACAACTGGGACAGTAAATAAACATGTACAAAATTCACAGAAAATAACATGGTGGACGGGGGTGAGAGGAGAAGAGAGAGAAGAAGAGGGGAGGCTGAGCAGATGGTTAGGGTGGGAGGAGAAACGGAGGAGGGTCATTTAGGGGTAGGGGAGGTTGTAGGCTTGGGAGAAAAGAAATGTTTTCAGCCGGGATTTGAAAGTGGGGAGTGTGGGTGAGTCTCTGACGGTTTGTGGGAGTGAGTTCCAGAGTCGGGGTGCAGTCCTGGAAAAGGCTCGATCGCCAAAGGTTTTGAGTTTGGAAAGTGGTATGAAGAGGGTGGTGGTGGCGGAAGAGCGGAGGGTTCGGGTGGGGCGGAGGGGCAGGAGGAGGTCAGTCAGGTAGGGGGGGGGCCAGGCTGTGGAGGGCTTTAAAGGTGAGGAGGAGAACTTTAAAGTTAATGCGCTCTTTGATGGGGAGCCAGTGAAGAGATTGGAGTACAGGGGTGATGTGTTCACGGGACCGGGTGTGAGTGAGTAGACGGGCAGCGGAGTTCTGGACCATTTGGAGTCTATGGAGGGAGTGGGAGGTGATACCAGTAAGAAGGGAGTTGCAATAATCGAGGCGGGAGGAGATAAAGGCGTGAATGAGGTTTTCAGCAGCAGAGGGGGAGAGGCAGTGTCTGATTTTGGCAATATTGCGGAGGTGGAAGTATGAGGTCTTGATGACAGAGCTGACATGGGGGACAAAGGAGAGGGTGGGGTCAAGGATGAAACCAAGGTTGCGTGCCAGGGGGGAGGGAGTGATGGTTGAGTCATCGATGGTGAGTGAGATGGGGCCGGTCTTTGAAAGTGTGGATTTGGTGCCAATGAGTAGGAGTTCAGTTTTGTCACTGTTGAGTTTGAGGAAATTATGGGTCAGCCAGGTTTTAATTGTGGAGATGCAGGTATTAATGTGGGTGAGGGGTGGGTTCTGAATGGATTTTGTGCTAATGTAAATCTGAGTGTCGTCGGCGTAGCAGTGGAAGTCCATGTTAAATTTGCGGATGATGTGACCAAGGGGAAATATGTAACAGATGAAGAGCAGGGGCCCGAGGACCGAGCCCTGGGGGACCCCCTGCGTGACAGGGGAAAGGGAGGAGGTGTGACCGGAGAGAGAGATGAATTGTTGTCTGCCAG
Source organism: Synaphobranchus kaupii (assembly GCA_029718625.1). Taxonomy (NCBI): domain Eukaryota; kingdom Metazoa; phylum Chordata; class Actinopteri; order Anguilliformes; family Synaphobranchidae; genus Synaphobranchus; species Synaphobranchus kaupii. The sequence continues at coordinate 33,876,323 of CM056380.1, read as the reverse complement.
AGAGGTATGAGGTGAACCAGTCAAGTGCGGTGCCCTCAACACCCAGCTGCCCCAGCCTTTGAAGGAGGATGGAGTGGTCCACAGTGTCAAAAGCGGCACTAAGGTCCAGGAGCAGCAGGATGTTAAGGGCACCTGAATCAGCAGAGGTGAGGAGATCATTGGTGACTTTGACAAGAGCGGTTTCAGTGCTATGGAGGGGGCGGAAACCAGACTGAAGGGGTTCATAGAGATTGTAGGACTGAAGATGGGAGTGAAGTTGGGCGGCGACAATTCGTTCTAGGGTTTTGGACAGGAATGGTAGGTTGGAGATGGGGCGGTAGTTGGTGAGGATGGTTGGGTCGAGGGAGGGCTTTTTAAGGATGGGAGTGACAGCGGCCAGTTTATAGGCCGAGGGAACATGACCAAGTGCTAGGGACTGATTAAAAAGGGTGGTGAGGTGGGGGATGAGGACGGGGAGGCAGGTCTTAGTTAGGGTAGTGGGGGAGAGGGTCGAGGGAGCAGGTGGTGGTCTTGGAGACGGTGATGATGTCAGAGATGAGGGAGGAATCAACAGGGGGAAAAGGCAGTGAGGGGGGGGGTAGGTGGGCGATCAGGGAGGGGGAGGGTGAAAGTCGGGGGGGGGGGGGGGTAAAGGAGTTAGTGATGGAGGCAGTCAGGGAGGTATTTATTTGGGAGATTTTATTATTGAAGGAGTGAAGAAAGGAGTTGCAGAGGTCAGTGGAGGGGGGTGGGTTATTGTCGGGGGGCTGGAGTAGTGTCTTAACAGTGGAAAAGAGGATCCGGGGGTTGCGATTTGTGCTGTTGATGAGAGTGGAGTAGTGAGCAGATTTGGCAGCAAGGAGAGCATCGCGGTAGGAGGAGATGTGCTGTTTGTAAGCTTCAGCGTGGACGGTAAGGTGGGTTTTTTTATAGAGTCGCTCCAGCTGCCGACCGGTTTGCTTCATAGTGCGAAGTTCGGAAGTGTACCAGGGGGAGGAGATGGTGAAAGAAACAGTGATGGTTTTCCAGGGGGCCATGGAGTTGAGGGAATCAGAGAGGATGGAGTCAAGTAAGATGGCATAGTCGTCAGGTGAGGAGGGGGGGGGCTGAGTCAGGGGGGAGGGCAGAGGAAATGAGCTGGGAAAGAGTTAGTGGGTTAACAAACTTAATATTACGGAAGGAGATTGAACGTTTTGTGGAGTGATGGGGTGAGGGGAGAGGGGCAGAGAAAAGGATACAATGGTGGTCAGAGAGTGGGAAGGGGAGAGGGCGGAGGTTAGATAGGGGAAGGGAGGAGGAGCAAACAAGGTCAAGGGTATGGCCTTTGGCATGGGTGGGGAAGTTGATGTGCTGGGTGAGGTGAAAACAGTCAAGGAGGGAGAGAAAGTCAGGAGTGAGGGGAGAGTTTGGAAGGTCAACGTGGATGTTGAAGTCGCCAGTGAGCAGGAGGCGGTTAGAGAGAGAAGAGGCGATGGTGAGGAGTTCAGAGAGTTCAGAGAGAAAAGAGGGGTGTGTCTTCGGGGGGCGGTAAAGTAGTATTGCAGTGATGGAGTTGGGGAGGGAGAGAGCAAGATATTCAAAGGTTGACGTGGGTGGGAGGTTGAGGTCCAGTTCAGTAACAGATAGGGATTGTTTATGGAGAACAGCAATGCCCCCCCCTCGGCCAGAGGAGCGGGGCTTGGCGATGTAGCTGTAGTTGGTGGGGGTGGCCTGGTTGAGTGCGTAGTAGTCGGAGGGTTGTTGCCAGGTTTCGGTGAGGAGGAGGAAATCAATGTTATTGTCCAGTATTAGTTCAGAAATTACAGGTGATTTGTTGGTGAGAGAACGAGTGTTCAGCAGTGCGAAGGAGATGGATAGAGGGGCTGGGGGGGGGGAACGAAGGTTGCTAAGGTTAGAGGTGCGATGCGTGGTGTTGACGTGGGGGCGGGAATTAGTCCAGAGTGAGGGGATGTTTGTGCCTTTAGGATAGTGTAGAGTCCGGTGTCGGTTGTGGCCAGAGCCTCGGTGGATGTAGCGGCGGCGGCTGAGGATGCCAGCATTACTGGCAGCGGTAGCAGCAGCGGTAGTGAGGCGGTGGTTGTTATTCAGTGCATGAAGGTCGGAAGGGGCATAGGTGTGTCTAGGGGCAAAAATAGGACTTGGGGGGGTAGGTGAAAAAAGTGGTAGTCCAGAGGAAAAAAACAGCAGTAGGAAGAGTGGAAATCCAAGTTGAGACATGAGTGTAGAGGGGAGTAATCCAGGGAATAGATTGGCAGTGAGTAGTAACTGATAGGCTACGAGTTGAGTAGCATTGAGCCAGAGGGGGGGGGGTGATGTTATTGCTGTTGTGCTGGAGTCCCTGAGACCCAACCCGCTGGGCATGGTAGCCCAGCCGTGCCATACCAGCAACCAGGCCAGCAGCTGGAAGAGAAGGAGTGGAGACTCCCCCGGAGGAGGCAGGCCAGTCAGCCGGCACAGCCAGGCCAGGTCGAGCCAGCTGAGTCAGCCAACCCAGCCAAGCCAGCAGAGCTAGCTTAGCTAAGTTAGCTGAGACAGCTACACAACCCACGGAATCAGCAAGGGAGTCTCCACTCCCTCCTGAGACCAGGTTGGGTAGCCGACACAGCTGGGCCAGCGGTGCACAGCAACCAGAAACCACGGAACCAGCAAGGGAGTCACCACTCCCTCCCAGGACCGGGTTAGGCAGCCGGCACAACTGGGCAAAGTTTGTTATTTTTAGCTAGGCCAGGCCAGGCTAAGCTAGCTGAGTTAGCCGGCACGGCTAGGCTAAAGTTGTTATTGATTATTAAGACAGCACGCAGCGGGTAGGTCAGGGCAAGCTCACAAAACACAATTTCAAACTCACCAGCGAGCCGAGCACAGAGGGTGGGAAGGGAAGGGATAAATGCAGTTTGTAATCCAGTAGTATGAGGTGGTAGTCCGGTGAAATTCAGCGAGATCAGGGCAGAGTTGAGGAGTAGGGCACGGAGGAGTTTAAACAGACAATCCAGATGAAGACGAACGGACAAAAACAAAAACATAATCTTTCATATTACTCTCCTCTTTCATATTACTCTCCTCTTTCATATTACTCCCCTCTTTCATATTACTCTCCTATTTCATATTACTCTCCTCTTTCATATTACTCTCCTATTTCATATTACTCTCCTATTTCATATTACTCTCCTATTTCATATTACTCTCCTATTTCATATTACTCCCCTCTTTCATATTACTCTCCTATTTCATATTACTCTCCTATTTCATATTACTCTCCTCTTTCATATTACTCTCCTATTTCATATTACTCTCCTATTTCATATTACTCTCCTCTTTCATATTACTCTCCTATTTCATATTACTCTCTATTTCATATTACTCTCCTCTTTCATACTACTCTCCTATTTCATATTACTCTCCTCTTTCATATTACTCCCCTCTTTCATATTACTCCCCTATTTCATATTACTCTCCTATTTCATATTACTCTCCTCTTTCATATTACTCTCCTCTTTCATATTACTCTCCTCTTTCATATTACTCTCCTATTTCATATTACTCTCTATTTCATATTACTCTCCTCTTTCATATTACTCTCCTATTTCATATTACTCTCCTATTTCATATTACTCTCCTCTTTCATATTACTCTCCTATTTCATATTACTCTCTATTTCATATTACTCTCCTCTTTCATATTACTCTCCTATTTCATATTACTCTCCTCTTTCATATTACTCCCCTCTTTCATATTACTCCCCTATTTCATATTACTCTCCTATTTCATATTACTCTCCTCTTTCATATTACTCTCCTCTTTCATATTACTCTCCTCTTTCATATTACTCTCTATTTCATATTACTCTCCTCTTTCATATTACTCTCCTATTTCATATTACTCTCCTCTTTCATATTACTCCCCTCTTTCATATTACTCCCCTATTTCATATTACTCTCCTATTTCATATTACTCTCCTCTTTCATATTACTCTCCTCTTTCATATTACTCTCCTATTTCATATTACTCTCCTCTTTCATATTACTCTCCTCTTTCATATTACTCTCCTCTTTCATATTACTCTCCTCTTTCATATTACTCTCCTCTTTCATATTACTCCCCTATTTCATATTACTCTCCTATTTCATATTACTCTCCTCTTTCATATTACTCTCCTATTTCATATTACTCTCTATTTCATATTACTCTCTATTTCATATTACTCTCCTATTTCATATTACTCCCCTCTTTCATATTACTCCCCTCTTTCATATTACTCTCCTCTTTCATATTACTCTCCTCTTTCATATTACTCTCCTCTTTCATATTACTCTCCTCTTTCATATTACTCTCCTCTTTCATATTACTCTCCTATTTCATATTACTCTCTATTTCATATTACTCTCCTCTTTCATATTACTCTCCTATTTCATATTACTCTCCTCTTTCATATTACTCTCCTATTTCATATTACTCTCTATTTCATATTACTCTCCTCTTTCATATTACTCTCCTATTTCATATTACTCTCCTCTTTCATATTACTCTCCTCTTTCATATTACTCTCCTATTTCATATTACTCTCCTCTTTCATATTACTCCCCTATTTCATATTACTCTCCTATTTCATATTACTCTCCTCTTTCATATTACTCTCCTCTTTCATATTACTCTCCTCTTTCATATTACTCTCCTATTTCATATTACTCTCCTCTTTCATATTACTCTCCTCTTTCATATTACTCTCCTCTTTCATATTACTCTCCTCTTTCATATTACTCTCCTCTTTCATATTACTCCCCTATTTCATATTACTCTCCTATTTCATATTACTCTCCTCTTTCATATTACTCTCCTATTTCATATTACTCTCCTCTTTCATATTACTCCCCTATTTCATATTACTCTCCTCTTTCATATTACTCTCCTATTTCATATTAATCCCCTCTTTCATATTACTCTCCTATTTCATATTACTCTCCTCTTTCATATTACTCTCCTCTTTCATATTACTCCCCTATTTCATATTACTCTCCTCTTTCATATTACTCTCCTATTTCATATTAATCCCCTCTTTCATATTACTCTCCTATTTCATATTACTCTCCTATTTCATATTACTCTCCTCTTTCATATTACTCTCCTATTTCATATTACTCTCCTATTTCATATTACTCTCCTCTTTCATATTACTCTCATATTTCATATTACTCTCCTATTTCATATTACTCTCCTCTTTCATATTACTCTCCTATTTCATATTACTCTCCTATTTCATATTACTCTCCTATTTCATATTACTCTCGTATTTCATATTACTCTCCTATTTCATATTACTCCCCTATTTCATATTACTCTCGTATTTCATATTACTCTCCTATTTCATATTACTCTCCTCTTTCATATTACTCTCCTATTTCATATTACTCTCCTATTTCATATTACTCCCATATTTCATATTACTCCCCTATTTCATATTACTCCCCTATTTCATATTACTCTCCTATTTCATATTACTCTCCTATTTCATATTACTCCCCTATTTCATATTACTCCCCTATTTCATATTACTCTCCTATTTCATATTACTCTCCTATTTCATATTACTCTCCTCTTTCATATTACTCTCCTCTTTCATATTACTCTCCTATTTCATATTACTCTCCTATTTCATATTACTCTCCTATTTCATATTACTCCCCTATTTCATATTACTCTCCTATTTCATATTACTCTCCTATTTCATATTACTCTCCTATTTCATGCATACATGATGCATGAAAACCTGCAGCGTGCCACTACAATAAAAGCTTTGGGCCCCACAAGGGCGCACTCTGTGGCAAGTTGTGTCTGTTGTGTAGCACCAGACATTAGTGTGTGCAAACTGTGAGCAGCGCCAGTATTGCCCTGATTAGCAAATCTTGGTCACACTTCAAACAAAGTCTCTCAAATGTGACATAACCAACAATGTCACCTGGCTAATGGCTAAACATTATACAGGGTCATATGCAGGATGCTAGGCTAACTGTGACGCATTTGCCATAACATGTTGCATAATAATGTGTTATGACACCCTTTATGAAGCATGACATTTGCTTATGTATGATTTCTGAAGCCGTTATGTCACGTTTATGAATTTATATGAGAGACATTGTTTAAAGTGTGACCCAAATCTCAGATTTCCACCACGCGGCGTGCGGTCAGCAGCAGTGTGTTTACACCTGGCATTAAAATGTGTCTCACGTGTTCCCATTGTCCGTACTCTCCCTCGTGTTATGTAGCTAACATAGGCTGTAGTATATTAGCGGGAGGGGGCAGCTTGTGGACTGGCATGCAGGGTTAATACAAACAACGTCGGGCCAACGAGAAGTTGCACACCTCTATTCCTACTTCTAAACTAGGGCTGAATGATTAATTGATTTCATAGTGATAACGTGAATTGAAACAATGTCATTAACACATTGCAAAGGCTGCGATTTTTTAAGCGGAAGCGGCGTGAACCTGAAGCGGTGGATTGCGTCCGCGAGCCAATGTTGGGGTTGGTAGCAGTGCGTGGCTAACCACAGAAGCGGCTGATCGCGTCCGCGAGCCAATGTTGGGGTTGGTAGCAGTGCGTGGCTAACCACAGAAGCGGCTGATCGCGTCCGCGAGCCAATGTTGGGGTTGGTAGCAGTGCGTGGCTAACCACAGAAGCGGCTGATCGCGTCCGCGAGCCAATGTTGGGGTTGGTAGCAGTGCGTGGCTAACCACAGAAACGGCTGATCGCGTCCGCGAGCCAATGTTGGGGTTGGTAGCAGTGCGTGGCTAACCACAGAAGCGGCTGATCGCGTCCGCGAGCCAATGTTGGGGTTGGTAGCAGTGCGTGGCTAACTACAGAAGCGGCTGATCGCGTCCGTGAGCCAATGTTGGGGTTGGTAGCAGTGCGTGGCTAACCACAGAAGCGGCTGATCGCGTCCGCGAGCCAATGTTGGGGTTGGTAGCAGTGCGTGGCTAACTACAGAAGCGGCTGATCGCGTCCGTGAGCCAATGTTGGGGTTGGTAGCAGTGCGTGGCTAGCCACAGAAGCAGCAGGGATGGTGGCCAGAATTTATCTTCAAACCCAAGGCAGCACAACTTTGAGTCGCAATAACTAATCATATTTCATCTCCGATGTGTATATTGTCCCCCTTTTCAAATTTTTGTTCAAAGTCATAGTTCTATGGAGGACATAATTAATAACACGCCAAGGATGCAAATAAGTTTGTGCTAGTTATTAATGTCACGTTTAACAGAAGGAAAACGACACAAAAGCTGGCTGACTAACCTGCTCTTCTCAATACGAACAACAACACAATGCTATGCTGCTGCAGAAACCACCACGAGCTTCCTCAAATGATCCATGTCAGAGAATAATTAAAAGCAGTACGTACACAGTGATATACCTCCAAAATTCAAAAGCAAGAATGCATCCTATTTGATATCAGATTAATTAAGTTAATTCAGACCACTTCCCTGTCTCATAGATCACAAAAAATAGAGCCATACCAACAATATAGCTAGGCTATATTCAATAGTTCAACCCAAATACAAAATGCAACCTTACATTAACCTTACATTTATATATTAATGAAAGTGCACTTTAAGTACACTACCTTGGATTTAGTTCAGAGAAAGTGTGCTATGCCTTTTATAAACTTTTTTTTGTTGTAAGGGTTGGATTGCCATGACATGAGATATTAGGTTTACGTGACCTTCTTGACAGAGATCTTAGGTCGTACACTAACAGGAGCACGGCACTACCTGGCTCGCTTCAAGTGTTGACAGCGTTTCGTTTCCTGGCAACCGGCAGCTCTCTCAGGGTTTCTCATATAAGGAGCAGATGTGTCCATAAGGCGACGACAGCTCTACACACAGGGCCGGCTCTAGACTTTTGGAGGCCCTAAGCAAGATTTTCTGTGGAGGCCCCCTTTTGAGATAAAATTGCAATTCATTACATACCTTCTCTACAACTAACCTAAATGAACGTAGCATTTTAATGGACAATGTTCTGATAGTCTGTACTAGAATCCAGTAAATCATTAATAAATCTAATCTTACCATACCATGACAACCTAAATGAAATTACATAATTGAACAAGGCTAAATTATTATGTTGACCTACACATGCAGTCAAAAAACACAATTGTGTAAAAAACAAGACCATAAGTCTAATAACGGCGTAGCCTCCCTGTCCAATCTTTACGAACCTGGCCACACATATTGCGATGTCGGAGCTCTGAGGTAAACTCGTGAATTTGCACGCTTTTCAACCACCACAAACAGCTAAGTTAGCTAACGCTAGCTAGCTAGCTTACGTTAACGTTAGTTCCCTTGTTATGCAGTGTGTAACAGCAGCTAGCGTTAGCTGTATTGCAGCGGCTAACGTTGCCACTTGCACCTACAGATGAAGCAACTAAATGACTACTACTACATGCACAATTATTTTAAATGCTCACACATACCTGACTCACGTGCTGCACTTTCTAGTCGTCTCTTTTTAATTTGACGTTTCGCAGCGCCCGATGGATGTTTTCGCTTAGATGACCCATCATCCCATGTCATGATGTAGCAATTACGCACTTGCACTTGAACCTGACCCGAGTATCACATTCGGTTGGGGCCTCAGCCAATCAGATAAATCTATTGCTGTGGGAGGGGGGGCCTCCCTGAAATCTGTGATTTTATGATCACTGGCACGTATTGTATCCAGTGAGAACGTTAACACTTTTTAGAGAGTTTAAAAAAATGTTTTGCGAGGCCGTAGGCATTTGCCTATTCTGCCTATAGGAAGCGCCGGTGCTGTCTACACATTGTAAATTCTGACTTAATTCAGATTCCCACGCCCACGCGTCAAGTGAAAGCCGACTGTTAAGCACAGGGCTGTGCGGTCAGGGGAGGCAGAGGGGGTTGGGCAGGGGAGGCAGAGGGGGTTGGGCAGGGGAGGCAGAGGGGTTTGCGCAATCAGAGGGGAGGGGAGGGGAGGCTCGTCGCTGCCTCACCTCTTGTCTCTCCCTGTGTTTGCAGCAGAGCTCCCCAAATTTGGTGACCTTGACTATAAAAAACATTTATAACACAGATCAGTGGAAGAATCTTCATTTTTATTTTATTATTTATTATTAATTAGGCTCTGCCTCCCCTGACCACACGTCCCTGGTTACGCACTGCTTGGTCTCCTAAAAGTCCTTGGTGCAATTGAAGGGTCGAAAATTCCCATAAGGGCACACTTTTGTGTGTAGAAAAGGGTACCACTCAATAAACGTAGCCTACAAGTTGTAAATGATGCCAAGTACATGGTCCTAGATCAGGGGTGGGCAATTCCAGTCCTGGAGGGCCGGTGTGTATGCAGGTTTTTGTTCCCACCAATTACCCCAGCTAAATGAGCTAATTGGCTGTTTACACAAACACTGGTAGATTAGATCACATTAAAATGTTTCATCTAGGGACACAAGAAGTCTTCGGCTGTCATTCATGTGCTTATTAAGAATTGTTGCTAAAATGTAAGATGGCACAAATATTAGGACTAATTAGGTAATTAAGGCCAGAAGTTGGCATGAAAACCAGAAACAGATACGGCCCTCGTTGCCCACCTCTGTCCTAGATGCTGTGGTTGAATACCCTGGGAGCACACACAACGGCTACATTTGGAGCAACTGTGGTTTGTGTCACCACTTCATCACACATTACTGATGGACGGCTTCTAGGTGACAGTGGGTAGGTTGCATTTGAATATTACAAATAGTAAAATGCATAATGTTAAGTGTAGGCTATATTATGCCTACAGTGGAGACCTAATAGTTCAAATAAAATAAAAGGTTCAAGTGACATTTTTATTGCAATGTGTAATTCCAATTTACACTGACCGCAAGCCAAATTTTTCTACCCCCCCCCCCCCCCCCCCCCCCCCCCCCCCCAGATAGCTCTTGTAACCTTGGCTCCTGTCACCCCCTGGCCAGCCCACAGAGAGGAGGATGTTGGCCTTTATGGCCATCATCTACACAGATGTAGCTTATTCACAGACTAATTAGGCTATCAAATTCTTTTCCATGGTGGATTATTTTTTTCCTGAAGGGCAAATGTGAATTTGCCATTAACATAGTTTTAATTGGATTCTTTTCATAATTAACATTGGATTAAGGACAGAAACTATAAATTATAACATAAATATGATTACTAAAAGTATTTTGAATAGCTTATAATAAAGTAGGTTATCGTCCATAGTGTCACCTTTAGTTTGTGTAATGGGACAACTGACAGTTCAGTACAAATGGAATCAAGGCAAGGGGATGAGAATGATTGCCAGTTTACTGATTGCCTACCCAATTCGAAATTTTACGGAACTCATTACAATAGCACTTTTAAATTTGCTCTAATTTCAAGATTCAAGGTTCCATGGATTAAAATAAGCTCTGGTGACAAGACTTTTATGGTGGCTCATAAATAAATAAGTATTAACTCATATTGTGCTGTTCAGCTAACAAGACAAATGGGTCCAGTAAAATATTTGTAAGTTTTGTAAACTATATTTTTAGATTACAATTTTTTTACAGTGTGAACGTACATTGGGGCGTGCGTTTGTGGCTTGCACTTGCTATTTCTACATGAAACACTCCATAAAGGGCAGGAGGAGAAATCTATCTTAATCGCTATCGCATCTCACAGATATCAGCTCGCTATCGCATCTCACAGATACCAGCTCGTTATCGCATCTCACAGATATCAGCTCGCTATCGCATCTCACAGATACCAGCTCGCTATCGCATCTCACAGATATCAGCTCACTATCGCATCTCACAGATACCAGCTCGCTATCGCATCTCACAGATATCAGCTCACTATCGCATCTCACAGATACCAGCTCGCTATCGCATCTCACAGATACCAGCTCACATGTCGCTATCGCATCTCACAGATACCAGCTCGCTAACGCATCTCACAGATATCAGCTCGCTATTGCATCTCACAGATATCAGCTCGCTATCGCATCTCACAGATATCAGCTCGCTATCGCATCTCACAGATATCAGCTCGCTATCGCATCTCACAGATATCAGCTCGCTATCACATCTCACAGATACCAGCTCACTATCGCATCTCACAGATATCAGTTCGCTATCGCATCTCACAGATATCAGCTCGCTATCGTATCTCACAGATATCAGCTCACTATCGCATCTCACAGATATCAGCTCACATGTCGCTATGGCATCTCACAGATACCAGCTCGCTATCGCATCTCACAGATATCAGCTCACATGTCGCTATCGCATCTCACAGATACCAGCTCGCTATCGCATCTCACAGATACCAGCTCACATGTCGCTATCGCATCTCACAGATATCAGCTCGCTATCGCATCTCACAGATACCAGCTCGCTATCGCATCTCACAGATATCAGCTCACTATCGCATCTCACAGATACCAGCTCGCTATCGCATCTCACAGATATCAGCTCGCTATCGCATCTCACATATACCAGCTCGCTATCGCATCTCACAGATATCAGCTCGCTATCGCATCTCACAGATATCAGCTCGCTATTGCATCTCACATATACCAGCTCGCTATCGCATCTCTCAGATACCAGCTCGCTATCGCATCTCACAGATATCAGCTCGCTATCGCTTCTCACAGATATCAGCTCACTATCGCATCTCACAGATACCAGCTCGCTATCGCATCTCACAGATACCAGCTCGCTATCGCATCTCACAGATACCAGCTCGCTATCGCTTCTCACAGATATCAGCTCACTATCGCATCTCACAGATACCAGCTCGCTATCGCATCTCACAGATACCAGCTCGCTATCGCATCTCACAGATACCAGCTCACATGTCACTATCGCATCTCACAGATACCAGCTTGCTATCGCATCTCACAGATATCAGCTTGCTATCGCATCTCACAGATACCAGCTCGCTATCGCATCTCACAGATATCAGCTCGCTATCGCTTCTCACAGATATCAGCTCACTATCGCATCTCACAGATACCAGCTCGCTATCGCATCTCACAGATACCAGCTCACTATCGCATCTCACAGATACCAGCTCGCTATCGCATCTCACAGATACCAGCTCGCTATCGCATCTCACAGATACCAGCTCGCTATCGCATCTCACAGATATCAGCTCACTATCGCATCTCACAGATATCAGCTCGCTATCACATCTCACAGATACCAGCTCGCTATCGCATCTCACAGATACCAGCTCACTATCGCATCTCACAGATATCAGCTCGCTATCACATCTCACAGCTGGTATCTGCCAGTGTGGATATTAAACCTGTTATGACTGCATATATGCCCATAATTAATCAGCCAGTGTGGATATTAACCCTGTTATGACTGCATATATGCCCATAATTAGTCAGCCAGTGTGGATATTAACCCTGTTATGACTGCATATATGCCCATAATTAGTCAGCCAGTGTGGATATTAAACCTGTTATGACTGCATATATGCCCATAATTAGTCAGCCAGTGTGGATATTAAACCTGTTATGACTGCATATATGCCCATAATTAGTCAGCCAGTGTGGATATTAAACCTGTTATGACTGCATATATGCCCATCAGCAGTTGGCCAGTTTGAGGCAGTGTGCACTTCCTGACGGCCATTATGTGCTATGTGCTCACTCCATTCTCCTGAGCCTTCCTCACTCATCCAGTCATTCACCCGTAGATGTCATGCATTTTTAAAAGTAGGCTCTTGGACAGTCTCTCTCTCTCTCTCTCTCCGCCCTGCTCTGTCAGCGTGATGTCACGAGTGAGTGATTGCCGCTCGAAGCGCTGTCAGTCGCCGCTTCAGCCGAGCCGAAGCTCTGCAAGGCCAGACGCGTCAATCAGTGACGCTGGTGACCTTCTGTCACAATAAAGTTCTCTGCGGCGGCGATATCACCTCCAGCGGACCTTCCGCAAGAGCATGTTACCAGGGCAACTGACGGAAGCAAGATGGGGAAGAGCACTTTCCCCTTTTTTCAGCTTTGAACAGCTTTATTGTCATCAGAATCTTAATAATTATAATGGCATTGATATGCTCCAAGATGCACATGGATAGCTGTTGTTTATCAGCATTGATAAAAATAAATAAATAAATGTGAACACACTCTTGAGCTCTTTGTAGTTTCCAAAACCGCTAAAACGAAATGTTTCCCTGTTTGTGACAAATTCCACAGATTAGGTCCGTACTGATTATGGGCCAGTTGCTCAGACGTCGCTTAAGCATAGTCATGAGTGTAATGGCCTTTTTAAACGGACTAACTCAAATAGGCTTTCACAGACATGGCTTAAAATAGTCTCGACTTAACTCGTGTGGTTTTGTAGAGAATGATTAGAGGTTAACCCAGGATTAACTGAGGTTTTAAATTAAAAGTCAAACGAGGTAGGTTTACCTACAGATTGCAGTGTAAGACTAGAGGCTGTGGGATGATCAGGGGTGTTGCTGTGCTCTAAAGTGATACCGCAGTCAAAAACCGACTTTTCGTTGAAAACTTTTCGCGTTTTGGGTTAGACGATGTTTCGCGTTTTGGGTTAGGACGATGATCGTACACAACAGTTTTTATCCGAAAATGCATTTCCGGGGATTTGTGACATCCCGAAATACTTAGCATAAAAATAGGTGGAGTCTCGGCTAGTAAAGTGAGCAGAGAGCACCGTGGCAGAGAGCAGGAAGGGGCCTGATTCAGTTCAACAAGACACACCCCTTTCACTCATTGACCGTATGAATATTCATAATATGACCTTGTGGCATCATCGTCATGTAACCACACCTACCCACGGCTCCAAGTTCAAATTGAAGCTGTAAAAAAAATAGGCTTAGAAAAGCGATTGCAGTATCACTTTAAAGTCAAGCCGCGCTAAGGAATAGCCTTGATGCTCAGTGGAATCTCGAATCCGTTAACTACCAATCCAGCAGAAAACAAAACAAAACAAAGAACAGTACTGCTACGACCCGATATTATCACTAGTGTATTGCTCTACATTTATTTATTTGTTTATTTATTTCAAACAAGATGGACTGTAGTTATAATGTACATTATTGAATTCCTTGGGTGCTTTTGGTTATCATTATTCCTCCAGAAATAGTCCTGTTTGGGTAATGCTTTGGAAAGATGCCACCCCATGCTCACTTAAGAATCTATCATTTGTTGCTATGTCAGCCACTTTCTGGCCTAAACTGTTCATTCCATTGTAGAGGACCACTGGACAGAGGTTTGGCAATCAACAAAGTGCCCTTTTTTTCCTATCAAGCACATGTATAAATATTTGATTTATTATCACTGATACAGTATATATATATATATATATATATACAGTACCAGTCAAAAGTTTGGACACACCTACTTATAGAAGGTTTTTTTCCGTTATTTTTACTGTTTTCCACATTTTGGAATAGTAAAGACATCAAAACTATGAGATAACACAAATTAAATTATGCAAAGACCAAAAAAGTGTTAAACAAATTTTAAAAAGTCATATATTTTAGATTCTTCAAAGTAGCCACCCTTTGCCTTGATAACGGCTTTGCACATTCTTGCCATTCTCTCAAACAACTTCTGTGGTAAACAGGTATTCCACAGGTAAACAGGTGATGCCATCATGACTCTATATAAAAAGATATCAAAAGACTCCTGATATCTTATTTCCAGGTACTCTTAGAAGCGATACTATAACCTCTGCATTTGAATGGATCTCTATGGGAATTGGGGGGTGGGACTAGATTTAGCTTTACATTACACTGGAAACAGTGTGGAACACATGGTTGGCTAAATGGCTCTAAGTCATCAAGGGTCTGACGTATCAAACAAGCCTTAAACCATCACTCTGCTGCCAGAAATACAGTAGATATGGATGGATAACTTGAAGGGTTTCTTCTCCTGACTTATTTTTCCATAGAGTTCAATAGGAAAATGTGTCAGGAGAAACAACCCTTAAAGTGATCCATCCATATCTACTGCATATCTGGCAGCAGAGTGATGGTTTGAGGCTTGTTTGATACCTCAGACCCTTGATGACTTACAGCCATTTAGCCAACCATGGATTACATACTATTCCCGTGTAATTTACATCTTAATCAAGTCCCACCCCCCAAATTCCCATAGAGATCCATTCAAATGCAGAGGTTATAGTATGGCTTCTAAGAGTACCTGGAAATAAGATATCAGGAGTCTTTTGATATCCTTTTATATAGAGTCATGATGGCATTACCTGTTTACCTGTGGAATACCTGTTTACCACAGAAGTTGTTTGAGAGAATGGCAAGAATGTGTAAGGCTGTTATCAAGGCAAAGGGTGGCTACTTTGAAGAATCTAAAATATATGACTTTTTTAAATTTGTTTTCTTTTTTGGTCTTTGCATAATTTAATTTGTGTTATCTCATAGTTTTGATGTCTTTACTATTCCAAAATGTGGAAAACAGTAAAAATAACGGAAAAAAACCTTCTATGAGTAGGTGTGTCCAAACTTTGACTGGTACTGTATGTGTATCCTTTATCTTTGGAATCACAGCAACAGCAGACAAGCAGAAACAGAATGAACGTTTGAGTTGATAGTTTTCAGTTCTCTTTCTCTGCCTGTAATTACAGGTTTAGGGTTTCGAAGCTGAAATGCAACCGGAAATAACTCCGTCTATTCTTAAAACAATTCTTGAAAATATCAATTATACTTTTAATTGCAGTCTTTTTTTCTTATTCTGCCATTATCCCTTCACTCTTCTTTCAAAAGGTGAAAAATCACTTTGGTGGGAAGTAGAGATACAGCCGTTGGCAGCTAGGAAGACAGTTGCCATGGCAGAATATTGTGATTAAAAACTTGAATTATTTCCACAGTAGTCAAAGCTGCTCTTTTACTCTTATTAAACCTTTAGAATGTCGCTTTTATTAATGCGCTCGCACGACTGATTTTTTTCTTGTTCTTCTTCCAAAATTGCCAACACATTTCTTTAATTACTCATAAAGTAATTTATTTTAATTACTCTGTAATATGTCTATATATTCTGTGACTGCACTCTGGGTCACCGAACAGATTGGCCTTTGGGAGTTATTTTTGTGTAAATGGAATATTTGGTGAGTTGAAAGGATTTATTTTTTTGAGGTGAAGACCGTTTGAAACTGGTTGATCATGGAGAATGCATCAGCTTCAAGGAATTATTACTCTGGACTGCAAAGCCCACACATGAATATAAAAAGGACGGCAACGCTTCTCCGCATGCATGAAACACAGGAAGCCAGAGTGGGTGTGTCATTTCTTTCTAAATCTATCCTCCCAGTTTAAATGCTTCGTGGTGTATTGCCAATGCACACTACTTGCAGTCATATAAGTGACAATTTCATTGGTTAAATGAATTCTAAATGTTGAATGAGAGACATAACAGGCGGTCATGTAATTAACAGTATCATCCAGCTCTTACAAAATATGTTGCAAAAATTATCTTTCGATCAAGAATTGAAATACATTTTATTGTTTTTTCACGAGGTGACCTCGGGACTCAAATTGGGCAGGGAGATGAGGGGTGCGTCCCAATATTCTTCACTCCCCACCTCCTTTCCTCCCCTCCCCCACTACCACTCCTTTCCTACCCGGAAGTATGCAAAACTGCCTGAACGTTTCGAGTACAAGTATTTGCATGTACAGTATACAATGCACCTTACAATGCGGTTTGCGTCGAGACATTAATTGATCTGTAACCATTAATAAGTAATTAAGATGTAATCAAAACATTAGATTAAAACACAAAGATCCGTTTCCGGGGCACAGAGGAGAGGAGGTGGTAGTGGAGGAAAGGAGGGTGCATTTTGGGATGCACCCCAGGTAGCCAATCTGATGTAGGGCATGAATAGGTGGCCAAATGTTATCAGCCAGTTTCTAGGGTAATTAGACCAGGACACCAGAGTTTAGCTTCACTTGTCACAAAATTAACGTTGGTAAATTGTTGCAATTTAAAAAATTTTAAGTAAAACAAGGCCCCTTGTACCTTGTACCCGATACCGACAACATCACGCAGCATTGAGTTGAAACCAAAAAATAAAATAAAAAAAAAATAAAGAAAAAAATGTCAGCAGTTGGGAAGTATTTTAAGATAAAGGAAGACGATAAAAGCACGACAGACTACAAGGATTCATCACTAATTGCATCACTGCACAGCCTACCCGATTATGCAAGCTTTTTGAGTATCACTGCTTATAAACCAGACATATTTGGAATTGAAATACATGAAAATAGATGATATACATCTAACAGAGTACATATGAGTCCAATAGGGATCATATGTACTCTGCAAGAGTTGATTGAACTGAACCATTTACTGTGTAGGGCTTATTATCAAAATGTTTGTTGAGTAATCGTGCTTGTAGCACATCACTGTTAAACAGTGCTTGGGTCTCCCATCAGGCAAAGAAATCCTAGGGGAAATGCTGGTTTTTGATTAAGAAAACCATGAGAAAACTAAATTGAATATCAAGTTAACTGTAGGCCTTGGGAACATTTTATTAAAAATGGACAGTTTCATAATCCATTCTACAGAAATTTGGTCACAGCTTCATAGACTGTTTTACTGAAACTTCGTTCCAAATTCATGTTATGCTTTATTGGAACTCAGTGACAGTTTCATGGCTGTTTATGGGAACTCGTGGCAGTTACCTGTTACGTTTTATTGGAACATTGTGAGAGTTGTGTGATAAAGGAGTGAACACAAAAGATCTATTAACAATAATAAACACTCCTGGGTCTTCAAAACCAGCGGTCTCACTTTTTGTGGTAACAGAAAAATGCTATTTTATTAAAAGCAATCATATCATTACGCTGTAATCAGCAAACACTGAAACCTGAGTACTCGGTACACATACTCTGTCTGGAAAAAATTATACATCCCTAAAGGAAACCGTTCTGGACATACAACCATAAGTATGCATGCAAATCTCTGCAAATCTGTCTTTTTATGTGATCACTGAAAGCACAGGGAACAACCCAGATGCTGTGATGACATCATGCAGTCTGTGGAGATGATGAACAAAGTTCCCCCCTCCACCTCAGCTGATGTGTGCTGAGCGTTCTGGCACAAAATGGCTGCCGTGCATCGCCCAGGTGGGTGCTACACATTGGTGGTGATTGAGGCGAGTTTCCCCCTCACCATTGTAAGTGTCCTTGGGTTTCTTAAAAGGCATGTAAATATAATGTATAATAATAATAAATATTAATAATTGTGTTCACCATATGGGCACACAGAAAAATGAAACCAAAAGGTACCTGACCCATCATTACCAAAAGTAAGAACTGATTAAAAGCAAGGGGAGGGAACTTTGAGGGCTGAAGTTTGGTCTCAGTGACCAGGGGACTGCACTCTATTCTGAAAGAGCAAAGGCAAAAGGACAAACATGCTTCTCTTATAGTGGATAAACTAAACTACATAAACGGGCCGCTCTTTTGTGACAGTCCCGCCCACACCCTGGCTCATGTGAGAGTGTATAACAAGGCCGGCAACGACCTAAAACTAACAGAAATCCCTACGAGAACGACAATCGTGTAAGCTTCACTGCCTTTCGTAAATTGCTTTCACTCGTGTGCACACACACGGATGCACACGCACACACACCCGCCCGCATACACACACTTTCTTTTCATCTCTCTCCCTCTCTCCCTCTCCCTCTCTCCCTCTCTCTCTCCCTCTCTCTCTCCCTCTCCCTCTCTCCCTCTCCCTCTCCCTCTCTCCCTCTCTCTCTCCCTCTCTCTCTCCCTCTCTCTCTCCCTCTCCCTCTCCCCTCTCCCTCTCCCTCTCCCTCTCCCTCTCCCTCTCCCTCTCCCTCTCCCTCTCCCTCTCCCTCTCCTCTCTCCCTCTCCCTCTCCCTCTCCCTCTCCCTCTCCCTTTCCCTCTCCCTGCATATGTATGATTCTCTATTTACAGTATGCTTTGGTGTTTATATATTTATGTTTAGTGTTTGCATGCGCATTCATGTTTGTGTCAATAATTGGATCTAATTATTATTTTAAAACTCTGGATAAAAGGGAAATACTGTCCATGTCTGGTTAAGATAAAAAAAAATGAGTGTTGTAGTGACAAATACACATCTAATGCCAGTTATAAAATGTGTTACCTGGACCATTAGGGACATTGGCTCAGCAGCAAAAATAAATAAAAAATAAAATAAAATAAAAATATACTTGGTCACCTCAACAAGATGGGGACAGATGTTAGTTTTTTTTCAAGAGTCATAGATTCAGAACACCTAAAATTGAAAAAAAAACTAAATGGAGGTTCTGTATTGATTAATAGAAACATTCCAACTTACAATATTTCCATAGCAGACCCAGAAGGGCATTATGCCATCAGTGGAATGACTGGAAATGATAAAATAGACATGGCAAAGGTTTATGGACCAAACACTGACAACCCACAAACATTTTCCACCCATCTACTCAAAGTTAATGAATTTCTCAGAATCTGCCATAACTTTTGGAGGTGACTTCACAGTTATTAATCCAAACCTTGAAAATGTCTCAGCTAGCCCTTGGTGAGTATTCATGATCTCATTCTCCACTCACAAGAAAGAGAAAGACCCAGAAATCGAAAATAAACTTGCACGGAAACTGAAAGACCTGAACATCCATCTGGCCCAGTCACCCTCTTAGCCGATTTGAAATGGCACACAGGACACACAATTTCAAATTGAAAATATCATACATAAAACAAACAAAAACAAAAAAAACAATTCCTCACACTGAATATTTTCAGAAAACAGGAACATTTCTGATAATAACCTGATCCAGGCTCTAGAGGACATAAGCAAAACTTTTAGATCTTTATAGAGTTTAAAGCACTGAACGTTGGTAGAACTTTGGTTGGGTTGTGTAGTTACCTGGCCATGATATGAGCCCAAATAGTGGCGAAATATGTTCATTTGTTGCTCTGTGCTCCCCTGGGGTGATAATCCAGAATAGGGTATTTGTTGCTCTCCATTCACTTCTATGGGGCAGTTAAAACTGTCTCAAAATGACACTTCTAGCACGTATATGACCGGGAAAGAAGTGGATTCTGTCAATACAAAAAATAACCAGTCCTCGTACATATCTTTTTTTAATGTAATTAAAATTATTTATAAAGTACTATTTTCTTCAATGTTGTTAGCAAGCGACCAGAAAAGACTACCAAAATGTCAACAGGTCAGACCATAGATATATACTAATACTAGGAATGTTTGATTCTGTGGAAATTTGAACCAATGAGTGGTTTCTGACGCATCGACGCATTAACGCTGTTTCTGGCACAAAACATTGCCTACCTACCGGATCTACATTCCAAATACAATAGGAAAAAAAATTTTTTTAATTAAAAAATTAAATACGTACGAGGACTGGTTGTATTGACAGAATCCACTTCTTTTGCGGTCATATACATGCTAGGTGTCATTTTGAGACCGTTTTAGCTGCCCCATAGAAATTAATGGAGCGTGACAAATGCCCTATTCCGGATTATCACCCCAGGGGAGCACAGAGCAACTAACGAACATATTCCAATATATATCCACCATTTGGACTCATATCATGGCCAGGTAACTACACAACCCAAAGTTTCTATCGAACTTCAGTTGTGCTTTAACGTGGTTACAGTTTACACGCCCTTTCAAAATGACTGACCCCATCGTTAACATCCTCTACTGGCAAGCAACACGACCTCTCTGTCGATCCTCTAGAAAGTAAAGGCTTTAATCTAATAGAAATGTAAACTTTTCTACCTTAGTCTTAAAATAATCAGCGTGTGAGACAGGAACAAAAAGTCCCTTGGATATCAGTGCGATTTGAGAGACGTTCACGGTCTTAATGGAGATGTTAATCACACTTTGGATTGTGGCTGCAGGTTGTAACTGTTTATGAGCTTGTGTGGTGCTCTTTATCGTTGCACTATTTGGCTCCATCCATCTTACCCTTCATGGCAACAAGTTCCTCATCCCTTCTGCTAAAAAGCAACCCCTGTGGCATGATTCTACTAACACCATGTGTCGAAGTAAGATGTTTTCAGGCTCAAAAGCCCCATATGCAAAATCTAAATTAAATATGAGTGCAGGGGGGGGGGGGGGGGGCACTGAGAATGAGTAGAAATTGAAGGGAGAGAGAGGTTTTCTGTCTCCCAGGCTGTTTGATAACAAAAGATAAGACAGATCATACGCAGGCTGGGCAATGGGCTGTGATGCATGACACTGATCATGCGTAGGTAGAGCAACCCCTCTGCATAGACTGAGTGATGAGATATACCCAAACATAGATAAGATAGATCATGGTGATGCAGTTAAAAATGGGAAATATGTATAACAAGACATGGTCCCATCCAACTTCAGCAGAGGCATGCAAAATAACTTTCTTTAGTGGACCATGAGTGCCCCCAAACGCAGGGGATTATCTAACAAGATTCATTTAGCCTTTTCATCTATTGGCTAAAATAAATTATGATGGAAGGTGTCACCTTAACTCATTGGTTTATTAGTTAGGAAGAGGAGGGGTTATGAAAGTATATAAGCCGCTGTTTGTTTGTGTTCGGGGAGCTCCTGAACCCTCTGCATAGGAGAAAGGACCTCCCACTGGCCAGTGCTCAATAAAAGGATAAACTGAGTTACAAGACTCTGCAGGATTATTTCCTTCATCTTCATCCGACCAAAGGCGAGACTTCTCCAGCTAAAAACCCACCTCAAATTAAACCTAATGAGGAGAAAATAAAGACTTACCTCCACACATGCTTGATAGTGTTTGATCATAGGGATCATAGGTGATGGGCTGCATTTGGTTTTGTGCCAAACATAGCACTTTGCTTTCCGGACAACAAAGAACTGAACTTCAACCTCACTGAACCACAACAATTCGAGAATGTGTCCAGGCGTGTCACATGGCTTCTGCAAGACTCCAGGCATAACGTTAAACGTTAAAGCTGGAGTACGCAACTTTCTCAACGGTCCCTTTTGTTGTCAAAATATTTCAAAGTCATAACATCCCTTGGCCCCGCCCACAGAGAAAGAGACACACACCCCCACCCCCACTGCTTCCACAGACCTCGTTGTGAACGTGCAACCGGCACTTCTCCTCTTTGATTGGTTTGCGTTATGAGCCACTTTGTTTTGAAAACAAAACTTCGGGCCGAATCCCTGGTTTTAGAATGCGGAATTTGAGGGTATAAACACAATGTATGGTGCTGGATTTCTCTCACAACAGTTCTTTCTATGTTTACTACCATCCGAGCATGACTGTTCCCCAATATTTTTCTAAAAAAATCGTTGAGTCCTCCAGCTTTAAACGTACTCAGAATTGACTTCTATCAAGCCACTCTCCCTAAGAAGCCAAATAAGTACAGAAGACAGTCTAGCCAATGAGCTCTCCTATGTCAGTGTCGTGGCTGGCCCCATTGGTCGCTTCTCTCACAATTGAACTTTCCGTCCGGTTGCTCGA
The DNA here is from genome assembly GCA_029718625.1 of Synaphobranchus kaupii. Lineage (NCBI taxonomy): Eukaryota > Metazoa > Chordata > Actinopteri > Anguilliformes > Synaphobranchidae > Synaphobranchus > Synaphobranchus kaupii. The sequence continues at coordinate 33,853,919 of CM056380.1, read as the reverse complement.
TTTGGTAGAGGACGGCCTCCTAGTTTTGGATAGTGTGTGGACCACGTACAGTGGACTCGCAGGGATGGGAGGACTG
>CM056380.1:33728633-33853343 GCA_029718625.1 Synaphobranchus kaupii | reverse complement strand
ACTGCCGACGCATTAAAAGCCAGGTCGCATTATAACGGGGTCATTAAAATCGCTGTGTCCAATGCTGAAACCGCTGGAAAAGCTTCATATCCGTGTTCCTTCAGAATGTGCTTGATACAGCGCTGTGTCCAGTGTTGCATCTTCTGTCACTTATCTTTTTTCCATTGTAAACAAGCCTTTTCTTCTATTGAAGAAGGTAGAGTCCTCTGTTTTTACCAACCACGAAGGCTGGAATCACCCTTTGACCAACAAATTAAATTGTTGGGCAGTGACTTCCATAAACGAGCAGATGTCAGTGTGGAGCTGAAGGATCGAGCGGCTCATAACACTGAATCTATTTATGAACCAATTGGTTGTAATCTTGCATGGTTTTTAAACTGGTGTGTTTTCTCCATCGCTCCTCTGAAGAGTCAGAGTTTTACCAATTTTTTTATAACCTTCTCCAACTTTCTGTCTTCTAACAACTCAATCTCAAAGTTCCACAGCCCATTTCTTGGTCTTCATTACTGATTGACAGATTGAGTTGTGAGATCTTGCAATGTTAGATATGGAACAGATCTATCAAACAGCTTTGACCTTTTCAAGAAGGAATTTATAGAGCAATGAACTGAAGCCATACTTCAGAAGCAGTTATCACGTGACTGTCTCAAAAAATCGAAAAATCATGTGATTTGTGCCAAACTACTCAAACACTTGACCTTGTGAATGAGCTCCTGTTGTTGAATCAATTAAGTGTCTTCACCTCTGAGAATTTCTATGATCAATATGGATGAAAGCATTGTGCATAATGGAACATTTGTAATACTGTTCTCAGTGTGTAATGATTATAATGCCTAGCCTTTAAAAAGGGGTTTCCTGGTTGACATTTTAATATAAATGTTTGGATTAATTGGATGTCATTACAGGAAAATAATAATATAACTTTGTTTGCTGCATTCAAGTTCACAAAGCCTATTACAAGACACTTTAGAATTTCAGCGTATTTCTATTACTTCACTATGTTAAAATTCACTTACAATTGCCAATAAAGCAACCTAGAGTATGTACGTACAGTTAAAATATAGGTAACATTTATGTATATCAGGGATCTCAAACTCAAATCCTGGAGGGGCCGCTGTGTCTGCTGGTTTTCGATGTGTTCCTGCACTAAGTGTTTAATTTAAGTCATTGATTGGCTAAAGAGTCTGCACACCTTGTTTCCAAGGCCTAAATTGGCTGCTGATTGAAAGGAAATCACAAAAACCAGCAGACACAGCGGCCCTCCAGGACTGGAGTTTGAGATCCCTGATGTATATGGTAATATAATTATAAGTTCAAATCATGTTCAGTTTACTAAAATTATTTTAACCGATATAAAGAATCTGAAACAAAATACAAAAACAAGGCATATGTACCTCATCATGACATGTATTTTATTATATGCTACACCAGGGGTGTATTTTATTATATGCTACACCAGGGGTGTCCAATCTTATCCAGAAAGGGCCGGTGTGGGTGCAGGTTTTTGTTTTAGCCCAGCACTACAACACCTGATTCAACTAATTAACTAATCGTGCTCTTCAATCAAGACCTTGATAAGTAGAATCAGGTGTCATAGTGCTGGGCTAGAACAAAAGCCTGCACCCACACCGGCCCTTTTCGGGTAAGATTGGACACCCCTGTGCTACAACAAGTCAGAAAATCATTGGTATTCTAACACAGGGGTTCCCAAACCGGTCCTGGAGTACCCCTGTGTATGCTGGTTTTTGTTGCAACCCACAGTTGCAATCCCAGAATTTTAACAAGCTGTTAATTTTTCTTAATTAGGTGCTTGTCATGTTTGGAGGAATTATTTACCCTCTTAAGCCACATTATATCAGAAATAGCTATGGATGCCATGTAGAATAAACACCCCATGTTCACATTGTGCTTATTGTGCTATATTATTTAAAAAAGATAAGAAAATTTTTTAACAGATTAATTTAAAGACTGACTTGAATCATTAGGCTCCTAATTGGTGAAAGTGTGAACACATGGCCACTAAAACTAACCATTTGGTAGATAATGAAGAATTCAAACACAAAGCAAATGATAACGAGCCAAACCTGCATTGTGTTAATAAGCTTAAAGAAAAAATTGAGTTAAACACATGTGTTCAACAACCTAATTAGGAGCCTATTGATTCACTTCACTCTTTAATTTGAGTGGAAATACATTATTTTGTAACCTCTATTTATGTAACTGTTGCAATATAGCACAATAAGCACAACGTGAACAAGGGGAGTTTGTTCTACATGGCATGCATAGCTATTTCTGACATAATGAGTCTTAAGAGGGCGAATAATTCCTCCAAACAGCTTGTTAAAATTCTGGGATTGCAACTGTGGTTGCAACGAAAACCAGCATACACAGGGGTCCCCCAGGACCGGTTTGGGAACCCCTGTTCTAACAGATACATAATTTCACTGCATCCCAATGACAAAAGGCTTGTCACCACGTATTTTCCAGCAGGTTGCAACATTACAGGTTTTCAAGTACTGTTTTTTCAGATATATATTGTGCAATCATGCAGTTGAACACAGGTGGATTTGATATTTATTGTGCCATCATGCAGTTGAACACATAGATTTGATATTTATTGTGCAATCATGCAGTTGAACACAGGTGGATTTGATATTTATTGTGCAGTCATGCAGTTGAACACAGGTGGATTTGATATTTATTGTGCAATCATGCAGTTGAACACAGGTGGATTTGATATTTATTGTGCAATCATGCAGTTGAACACAGGTGGATTGATATTTATTGCGCAATCATGCAGTTGAACACAGGTGGATTTGATATTTATTGCGCAATCATGCAACTGAACACAGTAGATTTGATATTTATTGTGCAATCATGCAGTTGAACACAGATATATTTGATATTTATTGTGCAATCATGCAGTTGAACATAGATAGATTTGATATTTATTGTGCAATCATGCAGCTGAACACAGGTGGATTTGATATTTATTGTGCAATCATGCAGTTGAACACAGATAGATTTGATATTTAGTGTGCAATCATGCAACTGAACACTCTGGAGCACAAATAGCTCCAAGGTAACCACGCACAGGTGCGATGCTGAGAGAAACTCCACAATCAAGACGGGGCGGAGCAAACATCCACTAAAAGGGCAGCGCCCTCGCGTGGCTACCAAGGAAACCGACCGCAAGGAAAAAAGGATCAAAAACCATGACAGTTATCTCTCTAAGCAAATGATTCACGTGCATGAACAGCTTTACATTTCCTGGGTTATTTACAAAAAGTGATGGGTCATATTACGACTTACAAGGCACAGCACTTCTCATTTGAAAGCAGTTTTATCCATTTTGAGCATTTGCGTACAATATTTTTTGTCGTCCAATGGAAAAACGTTGAACTACACTTTATTCACTGGCAGATCCACAGAGAGGGTTCACACAGTTTAGGTAAACCCCCGCCCCAACAGACTGATTGAGTGAATTCATGCTGGGTTGGGGTTAGCAGGGTATTACCCCGGGTTTACACCAAGAGCGGCAGTCCTGTGTCATTAAGGCTGGAAGTCATTCAATTCCAATGGAGAAAGGGCGACGGTGTTGCTGGCAGCGGTACCAATCGCCATGACCAGCCAGTGCGACCATTTCAGTACCAGCGGTGCATACCCTCAAACACTACACGGCTACAACGCTTTTGGTGTCAATCCGCCATTAGACTGCAAGCTTACTGTTGGTTTATTTAAAAACAAAGAAGAAACGTGCGGTGTTTTTTTTTGTGCCGTCATGCTGGTGATAAATAAAATGGCTATTATATGGTCTCACAGTGTTGTGCGATTAAACTAAGTTTCCGCTGAGAATAACTGAATATCGGGCCCAGTCTCATCTCCCTGGGAGTGAGAAAAGATTCATGAGGTAAATAAGCAAATATATTTTTAGATTCGAAGACTGTCAAGTGATGACTCATTGCTTTTGCTGGATTTAATACGCGGTAATATTAATTATAAGATAAGTTATGTATTCAAACTACTTTCACAGTAATGCGCTCAACAAGGAGCAAGTCAATGAGAGAATGGATGTGCCAGAGTACATCTGAATACTAGTGCTGTAGGGAGTGGACTACGACAACAGGGATATTATAGAATAGAATAGAATAACTTTTTATTTTCCCACTAGGGAACTTCAGTTGTAGCCCCAGCAACAACAAAAAAGACATAGACAGTGGGGCAGACCCACAACACACAAACATATCAAACAAAGACATTCAATATAATCATTGCATTAATAAAACTAATTTCAGTCAGGCCACTGTTGTTCAAATAACTTTATTGACATTTATGAAACAATACATTTTAGGTTTGGCGGTATGGTTCTGTTCACCAAGCCCTCCCGCCCATCCACGCGAGCAAGCATGGGTATGGCGGCGAGGGCAGCTGCACAACCCCCATTAGGGTTACGCTAGAACAGAACCGCAGCACTGAGAATGGTTTTGACAGAATCCATTCAGTCAGTTATATATATATATATATAAATGGCACTTTTAAGTGTCATTATCACAACAATTTACAAGGAACCGGGCCTGAAACCCCGTAGAGCATGCCTAAGGCGACGGTGGCAAGGAAAAACTCCCTGCTGTTAGCAGGAAGAAACCTTGGGCAGAACCTGACTCTGAGGGGGAAGTCCATCCGCCGCTGACTGGCACCGGTTACTAAATGCTGATTACAGAATAGAAATTTGTAGACCGAACATATGAAAATGTCAATGTATAAGGAGCCGGTGAGGAAGACTGATTGAAGCCCGGCAGGTGCATCATAGCTGGGTACATGCATGGAGCTGGAGCCGACCGTCTGCTTCTGGAGAACGATGTTTGTTGATCTATAGCTATCGCTCCGGCGGATGCCGAAGCGGGAAGGAAAGAGGAAAAGAAATCAGTAGGCACTCGAAAATGTTAGTGATTCATGCAGGAGCGATATAGGCTAGGTGTATGTGCGCAATGGGAAACTGAAGAGGATGGAGCTGGGGTGGAGGGGGGGGGTTTTGTGTGCAGCGGGTGTGCTGGCAGGGGATCCACCATGGTAGGGCGAGGCGGTTAAATAGACCGCCTTGTTATGTGAATGGACTGATGGGTGAATCGTCACTACTCAGCTGAGCTGTCAGCTGATTAACTATGGCCGGGTTTCACTCTCGTGACCTGCCTGAACTGACGCTATGCTCGATTAAGTGAATTAAAGTGGAATGCAGCCATGATTAAAAATAGCCCCCGCTGTCCCGAGATCCAGTGTAGTGTTCAGCAGTCCAACACACAAACTCCGCCTCCACGACTTTCCTCCATACACGCAGTGTTGCAGTCTCTGTACACTGTCGAAACGGAGCACCGAACTGCATCAGCCTTCCCAGTTGTCGCCTCACTCCTCCCCCGCATTATCTTCTCCTTCCCTGGTGGCCTTTTGAAGATTGCCTGCAGTCCTAGATCAGTCCAGAATCCTGACATCTTTAACTCCGGTGAAGAACGATGGTAAACTTTGTAGCTGCAGATCCAACGGACATTCCCGAGCATATGTTGTGAATGCGTCTCCATGGCAACAACCACAAACGAAATTATCCCGAATATACAATTTGTCAATATTATAAAAACGAGCAGCATGAGTGCCCTGAACAATCTCCAGCCCGCTTCCCCGTCCCACAATAGACGCACAGCGCATGAAAAAAACAAAATACAAAAGCCTGACACAACAAAATACATTCAAATTAACAAACACGAACACGAGACAGCTGGACTACGTCGCCATTACAGTGCCATGTGACGTCAATAATAGTGCTGTAGATGTACACTAGTATAATGGGTGTGAAGGTGAACACACACAAACGCACACACGCATACGCACACACACATACACACGCACATACACAAACACACACACACTTACACACACACATACCTACACACACGCATACACAATATATGCAGACACAATTGTTATAGGCAACACCTAGCCTTAACTTTTTTTAATATGTCTCTGGAAACTTCACTATGAAACCTGATTATGTCTGCAGCATGCCCCAAGGCTTCCACGTGTCAAAATTCACCGCTATTGAATATATCTGTTGTCTCATGTGATTTCTGATATTACTCAGTAGCTCATGGCTTCTTTCCTGTAGTTTGGAGTTGAGGTATTCCAGTTCTTTCCTGTAGTTGGAGTTGAGGTATTCCAGTTATTTCCTGTCGTTTGGAGTTGAGGTATTCCAGTTCTTTCCTGTAGTTTGGAGTTGAGGTATTCCAGTTCTTTCCTGTAGTTTGGAGTTGAGGTATTCCAGTTCTTTCTTTTCGTTTGGAGTTGAGGTATTCCAGTTCTTTCCTATAGTTTGGAGTTGAGGTATTCCAGTTCTTTCCTGTAGTTTGGAGTTCAGGTATTCCAGTTCTTTCCTGTAGTTTGGTGTTGAGGTATTCCAGTTATTTCCTGTCGTTTGGACTTGAGGTATTCCAGTTCTTTCCTGTAGTTTGGAGTTGAGGTATTCCAGTTCTTTCTTTTCATTTGGAGTTGAGGTATTCCAGTTCTTTCCTGTATTTTGGAGTTGAGGTATTCCAGTTCTTTCCTGTAGGTTGGAGTTGAGGTATTCCAGTTTGTTCCTGTAGTTTGGAGTTGAGATATTCCAGTTCTTTCCTGTAGTTTGGAGTTGAGGTATTCCAGTTATTTCCTGTAGTTTGGTGTTGAGGTATTCCAGTTCTTTCCTGTCATTTGGACTTGGGGTATTCCAGTTCTTTCCTGTAGTTTGGAATTGAGGTATTCCAGTTATTTCTTTTTGTTTGGAGTTGAGGTATTCCAATTCTTTCCTGTAGTTTGGAGTTGAGGTATTCCAGTTCTTTCCTGTAGTTTGGAGTTGATGTATTCCAGTTATTTCCTGTAGTTTGGAGTTGATGTATTCCAGTTATTTCCTGTAGTTTGGACTTGATGTATTCCAGTTCTTTCCTGTAGGTTGGAGTTGAGGTATTCCAGTTTGTTGTAGTTTGGAGTTGAGGTATTCCAGTTCTTTCCTGTAGTTTGGAGTTGATGTATTCCAGTTCTTTCCTGTAGTTTGGAGTTGAGGTATTCCAGTTCTTTCCTGTAGTTTGGAGTTGATGTATTCCAGTTCTTTCCTGTAGTTTGGAGTTGAGGTATTCCAGTTCTTTCCTGTAGTTTGGAGTTGAGGTATTTCAGTTCTTTCCTGTAGTTTGGAGTTGAGGTATTCCAGTTCTTTCCTGTAGTTTGGACTTTAGGTATTCCAGTTCTTTCCTGTCGTTTGGACTTGGGGTATTCCAGTTCTTTCCTGTAGTTTGGAGTTCAGGTATTCCAGTTCTTTCCTGTAGTTTGGAGTTCAGGTATTCCAGTTCTTTTCTGTAGTTTCGTGTTGAGGTATTCCAGTTATTTCCTGCCGTTTGGACTTGAGGTATTCCAGTTCTTTCCTGTAGTTTGGAGTTGAGGTATTCCAGTTATTTCATGTATTTTGGAGTTGAGGTATTCCAGTTCTTTCCTGTAGGTTGGAGTTGAGGTATTCCAGTTCTTTCCTGTAGTTTGGAGTTGAGGTATTCCAGTTCTTTCCTGTCGTTTGGAGTTGAGGTATTCCAGTTATTTCATGTAGTTTGGAGTTGAGGTATTCCAGTCCTTTCCTGTAGTTTGGAGTTGAGGTATTCCAGTTCTTTCCTGTCGTTTGGAGTTGAGGTATTCCAGTTCTTTCCTATCGTTTGGAGTTGAGGTATTCCAGTTCTTTCCTGTCATTTGGAGTTGAGAGGTATTATAGTTATTTTATCTGCTCCTGAACCATATTGCTGTAGATCTAGATTCCTGGAGTCTTACATACTGAATATTTTCAATTCTCAGTCACGTTATCCAAAATTCATATTTATTCAGACACCTATTTGTAAAGATAGGTTTATCTCAGATGCCCGAGCTGTTTACAGACATCTGAACCAGTATGAATTTGAAATGCGAGTCTGATTCTCTGATTCTGAGAATGTTTTGCAGTCACCCGGAAGACTCTGTTACAGATATTCCCTTCAATGCATTATAAGTTCTATATTTGTTTGTGCAAGTTCTATTTTCTAAACTTACATTTAAGCATTTGTTTTTAACCACCTGTTCTGACTTACGCACATGTTTAACGGCTTTGAGGAAATCTGGATTTCAAATGATTGGGAATAACCTCCGAATGTTTTTTTAGTCTCATCCAAATTCACAGTTATGTAAACAGTAAATGTTTTTCTTTCCTTTACTTTTGGATGAGCAAGCTTGGGTCTTTAAAAAAAAAAACATACTATGTTCTCTTCTCTTAGCCAGCCAATAATAAGAGACACAGTAGGTGTGTTGAGTGTATATACAGTATATACAGCGCTCTGGCTGGGGTAAGCCTTAACTCAAAGCACAAGGCAGGGTTCGGCTGTGTGTGTAATGCGCTGGGAGAGAGAAAATGACTGCCCAAGATGAGCATTGATTAGAGGCAAAAACAATATTGGTTGCAGCAGAAAAGATGACCGGAGGAAAAATGTATTGTTTTGTGGAACAAACCAGAACCCGCCCCTCCTCCCCTTATCCTCTCCACATTTTCATAGATTATTTATTAACATTATGTTTATTTATGATTTATTTGGCTGCAGTATGCAACCCAGGCATCTTACACATCTTTAGAAAAGTCCACATAAATAGTAAAACACAACGCTGATACACGGCTATGCAGACGTGAGCACTAAAGTTATAATACAACACAAGTACAGTAACACAACTGTGCTAACGCAAGTACAGTAACACAATCTGAATCTGTGCGCTTATTTTGTCTGTGATTGGAGAAAAAAAAAAAAAAAGAATTTGTGTGTCATCATCAGCTGCCCATGAAGGTAAATATGTTGTGACTGCTGTTCTAGGTTTTAAAGGAGCTCTTGATATCATTGACTGCTATAGCTACGAGTAAAATTAATTATGACCAATTAAATACACAGTTGATTCCATTAAACATTTAATGACACATGAAATTAAAAAGAGAAATTATATTTCCTGATTTATTTGAGGGTGTTGGAGATTTCACCCTGACCTTACATGCTATCTAATAATTTTCTGGCTACTCTCGCTGTCTGGAATAACCCTTGTGCATGATGGCAAATAGATGGCAATCTTGAGGAGCCCTTTTTGATATGTGTTTAATCCACGGTGGACAATGTACATCCGTGTCTAATTTTGACGATGGAAAAATGACTGTATAATGCTCCAGTGCAGTTGGCTAGTGCAGTAATGATACGTTGGGCTGGCTCTCTTTGCTCTTTGTAAATCACCATCCCAAGACAGCACATTAATTTAAGTCAGACAGATGTTGACTTAACAGACAGGAAGTAGACAAAGTGTAGTTGTCTGTCATTGTGACGAAAATTCAGTCAGAATAGCGGATCAGCAGGGCGTGTGCATAATTAGCTGAGCCACAAAGCTTGTTCGACAGCACCTCTGTCCCCATGATTCAATATTTTGTGATTGAGGGAAGCTTAGAATGGAATTCAATACATCTGGTGTACAGTAGTTTCCTGTTATCGGGGTATTTGATTTCCTGTCTTTGTGTCCTCTCCTGACAATAAATTTGTAATTAAATTGCATCCTTGCTGACCCCCATTGTAGTAATTAGCCTGGAAACTTGCTAACAGCCAACAATTAACGGTTCTCCATTTCGGTGTCACAGGGGTACGCATGGCGGAGAGAACTGCTTTACGATGGGGTACTATAAATAGAAATGGTCTACAAGTGTTCCGAGAAGCAGGTCGTAACACGAGCATAACTTGACGTGGATGAGGAAGAGCCAGAGGCGGAAATCCAGGGGACATAAAGTAAAAGTCCTCCCCAGGATTTTGCTCCAATCACCTGGATTTGCTAATTAACATAATTCTTCAGCGGGGAGGTAGAACTAATTAGTGAAATCAGCTGGCTGAGTCTATGGGTGGAAGAAACACACGGCAGGACTTTTACTTAACGTCCCTGGGATTCCCACCTCTGGGTTGAAGGGTCGAAGCCTAGAGGAAAAACGGCGGCTTATTATAGGGGCAGAAATATTGTTTTCTTTTTCATTCGTTTACCCAGGCGCAATTCTTCACAAAGCAATCATATGGTTTATTAAACTGCAAATACAAAAATATCAACCATATGATTAAGTGGCCGGCGTACACTCACATCATCAGGAATGAATTCATGCTGTCTTCTCAATTACACTCAGCGTCTGCTTTAGGAGAGGCCAGCTTTTCCATGCAGAAGGCCATCACTGGTCTTTATGCATTAAAGTTAATGACGCCATTCAGGCTCTGGCATCTCAGCATATTTTGACGTGCATTTTCCAAGGCTTGGATGAGTGTCTTGGATGGTCATACCGGAGGGACACTCAAATCTGGCTCTGGAAGACAGAAGCATTGATCCCCCAAACGGTACATTATTTAGATCTGGAAACCCAAATCACTGGGATGTTTGCTCAATCAGTGTCATTAATCAGTCCTAGTTAATAATTATCATAGTTAATAATTATCAGTTAATTAATAGGCAGCTTTGAAAGGAATCCAGCAGTACTATTGGTCAAGAGGACCGGATTTGAGTATATAGGTCATTGTCTGTCAGAGAAACCTCTGAGGTTTGGAAGGAAGAACTCTGGGAAATGGAGTTCACACTGCCCCCCAACACACTATAAGCAGACAAAAGCCTCATCTTACTTTAATCAAACAAGGCCTCATTCTGCACCATCTTTAGGTGGAAGATTTCCTGCTTGCTAGGGTTGAAAGCATCACACCTCATTAGCATTACATCAGCTGTCATTTATATTAAACTATCTTATCGCGTCACTGTACACTAAACACATTCCTCAGCTACACAGCATATTTTTTATTGCCAGTTCCCCAGCAAGGATATTGATTGTTTTTTTTAATTGACCCCGTAGTTATCGGCAAGCGAATGCATGGTTAGAGTGGCTGAGCATTATTCTGTATGAATCACAAATGAACACAAGCATGTTATGCAAATAATCTTATTATCTGGGGTGCGAGGCATGGCGATGTCATGACAACCGGCATGTTATGTATTTTATTGCCTTTATATCCCATTGTAAAGAACACTTGCGTTTTGTTTAATCTCTTTAAAGATGCATATGATTAAAAAAGAGACTTGAAGCAGAGCAAGACGGAGTGCCTTGTGCGTGGTTGATTAATGCACGCGAGCGGTATAGATTAGCATACCCGCTACAATAGTGTAATTGCTCATTACGCGAGTCACAGCTTGTGAGTCAGAGGAGATCTTATGAGCATTGCTCTCAACCTGTTTTTGTTTTTCTTTATTTTGTTTGATTAATAATTAAGCAGTTTAGCTGAATTTTCCATACCAATCGCTAGTTATCTTTCCTAATTTTATCTTGTGGTAACATTCCTTTTGCTTCGCACCACTAAATTTTGCAGCACATGCCCAAATCTACTGATAATTTAAAATGTATGCATAAATGAACTCCTTGATTTGCGAGCTTGCAACCAGGGCGGTTTGACAATGCAAAGATCAGTTTGTCTGTTTTCGTACAATGAATGAATTAATCATTTATTTATTTATTCATCATCAGCGCTATATTTTATTATATTTTATTTTTCCTGTTTTGCACTAAAAGCCTTGGTATAACATGCCCCGCCCTGCACACTCATAACACATTTTAGATCAATAGACTTTTTAAGATATCGTGTAATTCTCTTTTACTTTTTTATGGTTTGTTTGTATACCTGCCTCTGCCACCTCCGATAAATCTTTTATTAGTTTTTTTATGGATAGAAAAGAGCCCAGCTCTGTGCTTTTCCAACGGGAAACATGACTTTTCTACTCTACCAGGTTGGTACTCTGATGTAAGACGTGTCTGCCCTATGTCCATACCATAGGCTTACGGCACTATGAAGCTGACCTGGTTACGCAGACTGACGTGGATGTCACCCAATGGCGTAATGTTCACTAAAGAAAAATAACAAGGTACTATATACAGTATAATAATGAATATATGTTCTGGCAGGATATATGATACAGTATTTACTGTACAAAATGTATAGAAATGTTACGTCAAAATAACAACAAAAGGAACTAGTGATATAAAGTGGATTTATAGAACATAAAACAGATCCAATTATCGTTAAAGCCTTTGGGGGGGATATACATTTTGGGGGGACATACCCTTGGGTTGTGTTGTATCTTTTTCTACACAAAACATGACGACATTACTTGCCATTGGACATGGATTGTTAACATTTTACTGACATGCTTTTCAATAAAACAAAAGAAAGGAAAATTAGTTGAGACCAACAAATGCCAAACTATTAGTGTTCCAACACATTTATTCTTACACCTCTCTGTTTATGTGGTTGTTGGGTTTGGGGATAATTTGCTTTCGCTAGTGTTGCAGTAGCCTACGTGTGGGCCAGGGTAGGCCTTGGATGCATTAGTCTAAGACATTCGAGTAGCACTTTCTACAAATTGTTCACAATAAGAGATATGTGACTCCTTCAAAACCACTACATAATATATTGATAAGCACCACATAAACATTCATAAATACTTATGCCAATAACCACAAATATGCATATCGTCAGTTGGTTGCCACGGTAATGTCACTTGCTGCATCAGTGATTACATAACACCACACTGCAGATATTGATGTAATAACAATAATAATAATAATAATGCCTTGCATTTATATAGAACCTCTCTCACACTCAAAGCTCTTTACAATGGTGTGGGGGAAACTCACCTCTACCACCACCAATGTGTAGCACCCACCTGGGTGATGCAATTGCAGCCATTTTGTGCAAGTTACTGTTACCACCACCAATGTGTCGCACCCACCTGGGTGATGCAATGGCAGCCATTTTGCGCAAGTTACTGTTACCACCACAAATGTGTAGCACCCACCTGGGTGATGCAATGGCAGCCATTTTGCGCAAGTTACTGTTACCACCACCAATGTGTAGCACCCACCTGGGTGATGCAATTGCAGCCATTTTGTGCAAGTTACTGTTACCACCACCAATGTGTAGCACCCATCTGGGTGATACAATGGCAGCCATTTTGTGCAAGTTACTGTTACCACCACCAATGTGTAGCACCCACCTGGGTGATGCAATGGCAGCCATTTTGCGCAAGTTACTGTTACCACCACCAATGTGTCGCACCCACCTGGGTGATGCAGTGGCAGCCATTTTGTGCCAGAATGCTCACCACGCATCAGCTGGAACATTAGCATTTATGGATGTTTATGGAGTGCCCATAAAGGAGCTGTGTATACTGCTTATTTATATATAAAAAGAACCGAGCATAGAAAGTGTGAGCAACATTTATATCCATCCATGTAGGGAGATAAATGCTTTTTAAATAAGGCAATCTGTTTAAAATCTACAACGAACAACATATTATTGAAAGGTTTTCAAATACGGTTGCTTTTTATGAATGTCTACATCTACATACATTTCACTTTTCTGTTTATTTTTCACACACACACACACACACACACACACACACACACACACACACACACACACACACACACACACACACACACACACACACACACACACACACACACACACACACACACACACACACACACACACACACACTTTCAAAATGCAACTGCTTAAGATATCTTCGAGGCAGTTTGCCAATTAAATAACCTCATGGCCACCATTTTCTTTTCTTTTTTTCCCCCAACTTAGCTATAATATTTCCATAGGCATATACAGATGCATATGTTAACTTACTTGTATGTACGTAAGTTAAAACATCTGTATATGTCTCATTATCTATCTTAAAAGGTTGTTTTCTGTCATTTCAGCAGGGTTCAACAAGTCCTGATTCATGTTCTTAAAATGATTTTTTTTTTTTCCTGCATCAATTGACTGTATTGCTTCTGTAATGTCCGTTGTCTCACTTATGTCTAAAACAATTACTATTATTGTGACGTAATTTGAATGACTGTTTTAAAGTTTGTTGAGAAATAATAGCAATATCTCGTGAGTTCATTCAAAAATTCCTCTTAGGCACAATGTCAACAGGTCACATCGGCAGTAGGTAACAAATAAACAGCATATTAATTTGATTAGATTGAACTTCATTGAAATTGCTATGTTGCAAATGCAGCATAACGTCACACAGGACAACATTGAACATAATACTAATATAGCCTACATTAGAGGGTTAGGGAGAATAAGATTAAAATTGAATTAAATAAGAGAAAATGCTACTTTTTAAAAACACCACTAAAATACAATGGCACACATCCACAGAGTGCACCTTCTACAATGAATGAAATGGCCTACAATACAAATGGAAAGTCAACAAAGAAAACTTGATCACAATCAGAGTTGGAGGATGAAGATATGAGTGGCAGGCTAGACAAGGCCTAGTGTGGCTGTCCCAGACTTGCAGGGGACATTTGACCCAAAACTCCATAACCTACTCATTTCTAATGGCAACTGCTGAGCTTAAAGTGTAGGCTTGTAAAATAAAGCTCATATTTAGTTCTACAGCCCTTAATGTCAGTTCTGTTTACTGCAAAACACTCAACTGAACTGCTTTATTGCATAGTTTGGCACAAACTGTAGCCTACATTTTTAGTTTCATGGCACAGCTTAATATTGCTTAGTACTGATTTCCAATGGACTTCAGAAAGTTTTGTTTAGAGAGCAAGAATGGTCAGATAGACACAATTTTTTTAAAACAAATAAAGAAAGGTTGACAACTCAGAGTTTTGCCCTAAACTACTTGCACTTCTTAGTACAACAGGCATTCTCATGTTAGCGCAACAACAAAAAATATTTTAGTGCTGACAACAAACTGTCAGTCAACTCAGCTATTGTTAATAAACGTTGTACTAAAAAGAGCAAGCTATTGGACATTGGTACTAAGAATTTTTTGTTGTTGTGAAAGCTTTACATTTTTTACAATGTAGCTATGCATTTGATAGGGGTCAGAGCCAAGGCTTGCAATGCATTCAGTCTGTTTGACCATTTTTCCTTCCTACCGGGGAGTTTTTTATGGTTCTCAGGCATAGTTTTCCCCAATTTTATGATTCCCAGTAAAGCATCCTTGTAGTGCTGAGCAATAGACCCTGAAGATAATTACCAAATATTTTCTTTGGAGTGCAACAATCATCGCCTCCATGAAGCGTATCAGCTTTCTCTTCCCCTGGTCTTTTCTTTACTCATGCCTTGTGTGCCAGTGAGCCTCCAACCTTCACACACCAAGCGCAATGCTACTCATGCCTCGTGTGGCAGTGAGCCTCCAACCTTCACACACCAAGCGCAATGTTACTCATGCCTCGTGTGGCAGTGAGCCTCCAACCTTCACACACCAAGCGCAATGCTACTCATGCCTCGTGTGGCAGTGAGCCTCCAACCTTCACACACCAAGCGCAATGCTACTCATGCCTCGTGTGGCAGTGAGCCTCCAACCTTCACACACCAAGCGCAATGTTACTCATGCCTCGTGTGGCAGTGAGCCTCCAACCTTCACACACCAAGCGCAATGCTACTCATGCCTCGTGTGGCAGTGAGCCTCCAACCTTCACACACCAAGCGCAATGTTACTCATGCCTCGTGTGGCAGTGAGCCTCCAACCTTCACACACCAAGCGCAATGTTACTCATGCCTCGTGTGGCAGTGAGCCTCCAACCTTCACACACCAAGCGCAATGTTACTCATGCCTCGTGTGGCAGTGAGCCTCCAACCTTCACACACCAAGCGCAATGCTACTCATGCCTCGTGTGGCACTGAGCCTCCAACCTTCACACACCAAGCGCAATGCTACTCATGCCTTGTGTGGCAGTGAGCCTCCAACCTTCACACACCAAGCGCAATGCTACTCATGCCTTGTGTGGCAGTGAGCCTCCAACCTTCACACACCAAGCGCAATGCTACTCATGCCTTGTGTGGCAGTGAGCCTCCAACCTTCACACACCAAGCGCAATGCTACTCATGCCTCGTGTGGCAGTGAGCCTCCAACCTTCACACACCAAGCGCAATGCTACTCATGCCTCGTGTGGCAGTGAGCCTCCAACCTTCACACACCAAGCGCAATGTTACTCATGCCTCGTGTGGCAGTGAGCCTCCAACCTTCACACACCAAGCGCAATGCTACTCATGCCTCGTGTGGCAGTGAGCCTCCAACCTTCACACACCAAGCGCAATGTTACTCATGCCTCGTGTGGCAGTGAGCCTCCAACCTTCACACACCAAGCGCAATGCTTTTGGGGGGACACACAAATCCTATCTATTGGGTGTTGATATTACAGCCATGCTGCTTCCATGTGATTGGCCCAAAACACATTCCATTACCACGTGGTTAAATAGCTAGCTCCAATTGGTGGAGCTGCTGTTTTTAAAAAAAATAAAAAAACTGAAGCCATTATAAACCCAAGAAACCAACTAAGTGTAATCAATGACTTCAGTTGATCAATGAAGTGCTAGAAATGTAGCAGAAGCCCAAAGCAACCCACTCCTTTCCAGGACAAGGGTGGGCCACCCCTCGATGTTATTTTGTTATATAAAATGATTTTTTTGTTTTAGCTTTGTGTGATCCAAAGGAATATGAACAGTTGTTAATGAGTTTCGGGGCTGTATTGTTTGTGAGATAATGGAAGTCTAAGCTCTGTTTTCCGTTCTGATACAGCTGTTTGTTTGGCTTTTTGGGTCAACCGAATACATTTTCTACACCTTCTCCTCGCTTTTATTTCCAATTGCAACTGAATAGTTGCCTACAAAACAAGTATAATTAAGGGAGTAATTGTGAACGGAACAAATATTGTGGGTTGTACAAACATAGTGTTCCAGCAAGCTGTGCACAAAGTCTCTCACAGATTATGTAACATGGTTCTACAGTTTATATTATTTTTAACTTTTTATTGACATGTTTTCATTTTTTTCTCAGTTTAAAAAAAAGAAAAGAAAAATCAACAGGCCTAAGAGGTTCTGTTGTCACCCAACTTGACTGGATGTTCACGTCTATTAGTAGAACTAGTAATAGTTACTATTACTAACTGTTGAGAAGAGGTATTCTTTTTTGGCATGTGTCAATCATGAAATCATGTGTTTGCATGACCTCATTTGCATATGTAACTGCTAACATGGCCTGCATATAATGTTATTGGATTTTAACATACTGTAGCCGGGTGCATGTGAACTTGCACAATTCAGTGACTGAGACGAGATTTTTGCAGAAGTTTAAGGACCTGATAACTGGGATGGTAAAATCTGATCATTGACGTGTAGTCTAGTCCCAGCCATAAAGCGTCGCCCACAGTATTGTAAGCACTACAGTAAAATAACAATAATAGTATATGCCTTTAGGAATTCCATATGCAGATGATGTCATGCTTTTACATGATTTAATGGTTGACAGAAAAAACATGGTTTTTATAGCCATGGATTTGGTAGTGCTTATAGAATTGTAGCCCGACCAATTATAGATGAATAATGTAATGAATGACACTACCAGCGTGTCCCTCCCGGATATCTATCTCAACAGCATCTGGAATCCCATTGGTTGTGAGCTTGGCTCCCTGCAATCCCATTGGTTTGTGAGCTTGGCTCCCTGCAATCCCATTGGTTGTGAGCTTGGCTACCTGCAATCCCATTGGTCCCTGTTGGTGTTTTTTTTTGTTTTTTTTGCCTGCCCCCCCCCCCCCCCCCCCCCCCCAAAGCACACCTCATTCAACAGCTAGGCCGTGTCCGAATACGACCCCTACACCCTTTTGAGGGCGCATATTTGAGTCCACTTTGTCAAAGTCGCCCACTCAAAAGCTTTTTTTTCTTACAAATGGAGACACTTAAAATACCAGGATGAACCCCTTATTTCCAGGGTTTTGTTGAGGGAATTCAGGAGCACACATCTGCAGAACGGTGCACTCATCCGGCAATTTCAGTAAGTAACCCGGAAGTAAAAACGTAAAAGACGTAGAGCGTATATTCATCTATGGTACGAGATAGGTTCATATTACAAACTACTTTTTTTTAAATTTTTGTTAATTCTATCTTCATTCATAATGTACACTTTGTAACAATTGTCATATGTTAACTGATTGATATTGTGAATAAAAAAAAAAATGTAAAAAAAAAATATATATATATATATATTACAAACTACTTCCTCACTAGTTTGGAAAGAGTTTTGCGGGATTTCATTCGCACACTGCTTGCAAAGTGAGGGGACAGGGCACATAGTAGACAGGGGTCTGAGTGGACAGGGAACAGTGGACAGGGAACAGGGGTCGTATTCGGACCCAGCCCTAGAGATCTCATTGAGCTGCTAATGAGTAGAATCAGGTGTGACAAATTAGGGTTGAAATGAAATTTTTTTAAACGTCTGCTATTTCAAAGTTGCAGTGTTAATTGTTAATCTAAGGCACTGCACTGCAATGTTTGTAACTGTGACATTCTTGCCTGCCTGTCTGCCTGTCTGCCTGCCAAGGTGGGACAGGAAAAGATTATGATTATGCCTATGGTACGCAGTTTGCTGAACAGATTATGATTATGCCTGTGGTATGCAGTTTGCTGTAGCTAGTCAATTTTACATGGCCAATAAGAAAATTTAAATCCTATTTCAGGACATTTTTGTGTGTTGTATTTCACTCATACCTGAAGACATGGTAGGATTTCATGGATACAGATGCATCACCCGGAATGGTTCTGATGAGTCGATGTGGTCAGGGGTCAGGTGCGTTTGAGTATGGCTTTGCTGACTGATTTTTGCCTTGATAGTTTGTTTGTAGCATAAAAGGTTCAAGGTCTCTTAAAAAGTTCCAATTTACTCTGCGGATAAAATCATCTTAAAAGCTTAATTTCTCAGTAGCAACTTATCTTCATAGTTAGTCCATTGCAAACCATTCAGACAAATTTAAATGGCACAAGAAAGCTGAAAATGTTTCAAACGGTGGTGCACTTCAAGATGCAATCTAAGAAATGTTTGCACTCACGTATGGTTGAATGGAGTGGATCTTTATAGCATTTAATTGCACTTGCCTTGTACGCCAGTGAAGCAATTGCATTTAATTGTTTTGGCATAACACACACCTGCTTCTCAAGGGGAGATAACATGATGGCAGTTGCATAATTTATTTACACATCCCATGAATTTAGATGGCACTGGACCCGACACGAGAGAATATATACACTGGAGCATCAATTGCTAGACATGGATTACACGTGTAGAACTATTACACATGCAAAACACAATGGAATAATTCTACTTTTAATAGAACATGCCGTCACGGGACCTCTGGTACAATGTCACATATGATGTAATATATGTTTTCATGTTATACATCGATACCGTTTCATTAATGTAGTTCGTGAACAAAGTATAATTGCTTCTGACTGCCGTTTGTCCCACGCAGTTTCTTTAAAATTAACTTTGTGAACATAAACGCACGCACGCACGTCGCACACGCAAGGCATGCGCGCATATACTCGTACATATTCATGCACGCACGCACGCACACAACGCTATATTGATTTAATTCATTTACGCTATTCATTTTATTGGCAGCTGAAGGATACTCAGACGGAACGCCGACTACGTTTAAAGGAAACTGACTGTGTGTCTTCCAAGCATAGAAGCTATCTTTGCTAAAATGGCGGCAGAGACACAAGCGAATGCTTAAAATATGTTGCACCAGTAGCGCTTCTTCCCTTCTTCGGTTCCCCCACCCCCTCTCTCGTTTCCCCTCCCTCCCTCTCTCTGTCAGTCTCTTCCACTCTCTCAATCTCTCCCGAGTTCTTTCCTTCGCCACAAGGGGCTGGTGTGGCGGCGTTCGTCGCTCCGTGTTCTCGGCTCTGTATCGAGGTCTCCAAAAGCAGCGTGGCTGCAGGGGTAGGAGGACCGTATATTCCGCCCAGTTTGTCCGCCGCTGCAGCGCAAAGGAACCCTACATTTTTGGAAAGCGCAGCTCAGTAAAACGGCAGCTGTAGTTTCGCCGATCGACACCTCGAATCGACGAGGAGCGCGTCGTCCACTGCCAAAAAAATATTTTAAAGGTAAGAACAGGTGTCTTTTTTTTTTTTTTGCCTTCCTTCTTGTTTTCTTAAAATGTTTCATTTCGTTATGTCATTTTGCCGAACATTGCACGTCCGAAAAAATATTATCAAGCAGGAAACAACTTGTGTCAATGCTTGTGTTCACTTCGAACACTGCTGTCGTGGCGATTACTTTTAAAATATTTTTTAAAAACCCAACAACTATGCCTGTAGTTGTATTTCTCAACACTTTACACATAATGTCATCCTATGCTTCGAATTGGAGATGGATAAGCTATGCTGCCCTATTATTTCAGGCGCGACTTTACATACTACATATTAAACTTGTTGCAGTTTGTTGCATGGCAAGGTGATAACGTCCACTCTTAGATAACGATCGTGGGCAAGCTTTGTGGAAAAATAAATAAATGACACACACCTTGCAGGCTACAGCCCATTGTAGCAAAGTTTGCAGTAGCCTATTGCGTTGTTAGAAACAGTGGCATTCTTAAAAATGCTAAAATGTATACATTAGAAGCTGTAGCTACATCGATTTAAACGTTGAGCCACCCCCCGAGCGGCATTATTTAGAGATGGGCTCTGCGTCAGGCGAAACGCTGAACGTTGGCTTGTCACGAACTTATTAATTAAGCTTTTTGGGTTGTACTTTGGTCGAATGGTCGCTCAGATTCTGAAACCATCAGACAGAATGTACACTGTTTCATTCACTGTGCAGTTGCAGGCTTGTGATTCAGTCGACGTTTAAAAAAAAAAAAAAAAGTATTGCGTGTTTGTTGCATTTATTCTCCGGTATAGCCTAGTTTGTTGCTTATATCCTGGGGAAATGCATGTATTGAATAGATCGCATATTTTGTACGTTGGACATGTTGTGAAGTTTTAAGTGAAAGCGAAGCAATTATTCGTGTGTGCGTTCATGCAGTGCGGCTTGAACGAAACGATTAGGCTACATTTTGCGGTGAGTTTAAGAGTTTCCAAATTCATGGGCGAATGACAAACGATGCACACTTTATTTATTCTTTGTTTTAATGTGCTTTCGAATTCGTGTAGATATTTGCAAGCGTGTGTGTGTATATATATATATATATATATATATTATGTGTGTGTGTGTGTATGTGTATGTATGTGTGTGTGTGTGTATATATATATATATATATATATATATATATATATATATATATATATATATATATATATATATATATAGTACATGATACACTGATTCGTTTTTGCTGAGACTGCTAGCGAATAGACTGACTGCACCGCTCACTATGTAGCATCCGTTAATGTGTTTGCAAACCAGGAACACAACTGCGCATCGTACCAACCGGACGCCGGTGTCGCTTGTTGTGGTGCACATTATTTTAACTGCCAAGTTTTGCCTTTTTGCAATAGTTTGATGTTCTCTTATTTCCATGTAATCGAATTGTATATTTTGACTGCCATAGCGGTTTATAATTTTCATGTTGCGGTCTGCGTAATAAAATATGGACATTGTTTTTTTTCATTTATCAACATCAAGCAAACAATCGGTTTATTTAGCCTATGTATAAGGTTACACTGCCTGTAGCTTGTATTTAAGGTTACACTGCCTGTAGCTTGTATTTATTTTATCAAAAGCGTTCTGAATATGTAGGCTATCCTAGGATTAAGTCCCATCTTGATTGTTTCTTCAATAAATCAATAGGACCTGGTGTAAGGAGTTTAGCTTATGGAGAGAGAACGTACATCTTTTAAAAATGCCTATAATGAAATTCGGGGGGACGCGAAAGCCATTTTTTTTTGTAAGGAAAGGACTTGTCTACTAATGCACGTGTGTGGCCGTTATAAAATTAGGCTTCTGATGATATAATCTACAAAGAAAGAAACGCAACAGTTCTCGTTTAAGATTTCAAGTGTTGTCCAAAACTACAGCGATGCGCAAAAAGTACTGTGATGAAAACGGGCATTACAGGTTCTTATTTGATTTATTTCTTTTGATTTTCTATTCACAGGTTATGATTATTAGGTTATGATTATTAGACACCCACCCTACCCAAATGTAACAGACATGCATTGAACCGCAGGGGGGAAATAATGATAGAGCCAAACGATTGAGAGAACAATTTTCAGTAATTTTCTACAAAATGCGAGATGTGATATTTAAGTGAATAGTCTACTGTACTGAAGCTTCTTCTGCCTCTATCAGCATCAACCCAGCAAGCTGTAACGATACGTGCTTTTGGGCCCCTAAACTTCCTTACTTTCGATTATAATCTAAATTCGTTCTGAGCCGCAGGTCAGATTCCTTAAAGGTATGGCAGACGTTTTGGGTCCCTCGTGCCACCTTCCATGCGTGCATGTAACCTATTTATTAGTAGTGTCATCATTTGTAGCTCCTCGCGGAAGGGATGAGAACGCACGAGCTTTAGCTTCTACGACTCTGAGTGTAGGCTAGGCTACGCGCAATTCTCCCGGATCTGGGGCTTCTCAATTCTACCATTGATCCTATGTATTTTGACGAAAATAGTATCTGCAACTCTATTCACGTATTTGCTCTTTTTCACGTAGGCCTAATGTTTTCTACGTAGCCGATAGTTGCATTTAGCTCTGATTTTCTGTTTTATTGCATATAGAAATACTTGAATATTGTCATCGGTTGAAAAAGGAAAATACTTCTTTAGATGTACTGGGGCATATAGCCTATGCGCATTTTATTCAAAGGTGGTTAAACTATTGTTTTGTCAGCTGTGTAGCTTCGGCTACTGTTGGAGAGATTTCTTGATAATGTCAAGATTGGTTCTCATGTTATGGAATAATAGCGATATTGATAGAATCAGTCGCACGATGGTTTTTCATCTTCACCTTCACTGTCTTCTCAATACATGAAATATGAATTGCAGTGCTTCTGATCTCTATCAGTAAAATGCATGCCTTGATGTGTTAAATTAATCAATATGTAATCACCAATACAGTATTTTTGTGTTCGGCATAAAATTTAAGTTGTTGCGTTTTTTTCCCATTAGCAGTTATTTCATATTTAAAAATGTCTAAGATATGATCGCTACTCGAGCTTCCATATAGTCAGATCCAACAATTTTCCAGATGGTTATTGAGATTACAGTGTACATTGAGATTGAGTGTACATTGAACCCACAGAATGTTGTGGAAGTGCTCGAAGCAGAAGCACAACGGCAAATTGAAGAGATTAAGTATTTAGAACGTTTAGGGCATTGATTACGATCCACCTAGTCGGGAAAATAAACTTTTACTATCGGGTAGGGGGCGGGCAGTTGGGGGGTGTGGGGGTTGATTGATGTCGCCGGAGGGGTTGTTAAAATGACAGATATGCGTTGCAGATGAGGGGACTGGGAGGCGTTTTTATGACTTCTGGAAAGACGGCTTGGCTAATTGATCTGGGTCCGTGGTAAGTTCACCCTCTGTGCTGCAATCTCACACCTGCTCCTGGATCCGTATGGATCTGAGTCTGTGGGAAATTCATCCTCTGCGCTGCTCCGCGCATCCTCTCACACCTGCTCCAGGAGTCTCCGCGTGCCAGGAACCTTGGCTCCTGATACCGGAAGCAATGAGCTTTTCCTCACAAGCGCTTAAATAGCGCCCCCCCCCCCCATCCCGGTAAGGCTCAGGATGCCTGTTAGTGTGAGTTACCCAGCGCTGTAATTAGTTCCGATTTATTTCACATTTTTCAGAGGGTAAAGGGAATTTGGAGCTGCAATTTTCGGAATGTAGGTATTCTGAGAAGGAAAGTAGCAGGACTTTATTTGTCGTCAATTTGGAATTGAGTTGTTCTTTGGACAAAAGTAGCAGGTAGTCTTTCAAGTTCTGTCAAAGTCATAAATATTTTTTTCCGGGTATATGTTGAATACAGACCAGTCCACTGACGGTCATTTAGTCCTGGAAAAAAAAACATCATGGATGATATGTATCAAATTTGCTTTATGAATGAAAGTAGTGGAATGGTATATTTGTTTAACATTACTAACAGGTTTGATACTAACATGAATGAACCTCTGAAAATCTATTTCTTTACTCACTTATTTTTTTCTTGAAAAACAAAACTGAATAATGCTCTATGGTTGTTCCTGCAGTACTGCATCTGGCTCACGGGACATCCAGGAAAGCAATGACATGTGCGTGCTGAAAACATTTACTCTACTTTCCCAACGTTGTAGGAATATTCTAACAACCTAAAATTGCTCATTGGCTTGATACAGTGTGCGCTTTAAGGGTTTGTGAAAGAAGACTATAATTCACATTGTACTGTAATGCAACATTATTGTTAGAAATACAATGATTTTAGCACAGCCAGATGGGTCACGGCAGGGTTGTAAGACTTTCTCGTGGACGTTCTTCATTGGAACATACGTGTTTCAGGAGATGATATTGACACGTTTCTGGAAATATGGATCTCAGTGGAGCACAGTTCACAGGGACTGGTGAACCCATGGTGACATCAACTCCGAGCTTCCACCAAGAAACCCTTAAAAAAGGCAGGCCCTATTATAGTGGGCATTGGTTACCCTACTACCCCTAATCTACCCATGGGACTGCCTAATTTACTTCATATTTCTGCCGCATTGCTTTGAATGCCCTACCGGGGTACAAGGCCAAGAATGCACCCCAGAAATCCAAAACCAGTTGCCCGGGGCCGTTCAACTATAGACAGACAGAACCGTAGCTAATGGTCATCAGTAAACTTGTGGGTCCATTTTATTGAGGGTCTTCTCTCTTAAATGCATCTTGTGGTGGCTTGTATAGGCATGTCCCGTACTCTCTCCCCACTGAAAAACATGGCATGCGATTATATGACCGGCGCAGGCCTGTAAAACTGGGCAGACCACTTAGCCAGAAGCAAAAGGCAATTATGTCATTTTTCCTCTTTCCCGAAAATGTATCAGAAACTCCTAATCACACGTTATCTCCCACCACCACCCCGGCGCAGGTGTGAAATGGATCAGGACTGAGCCGATGCAGTTAGCGTCCGTACTACAGGCATCAGACGGGCTTCCGGGAGTGAAACATTTGGAAGATTGCCGTCCCTTTCCCCGGTAGCCCAACCGATCAGCGTTTACATCATCAACATGCATCTCAATATTAAAAAGTAACGTAAATCACATTTCCAGAGAGTGACATGTAGATTACAATGGCCAATATCATGTGCCATTGAGCAAGACTGTGGTACATAGGTTATCTAATGGAACATGGAAATTTTGTATGCAAGCGGTCTGATTCTGAATATGCATGTATGATATTCAGTAAGTAATAGCACAATATTCAGTGTATCTCGGGGCAAGATGGCGATTGTTATGCAGTCCAATACCACACTAATATGTTTACAGTATCTGTAGAGGAATTAAGAGCCTCTCTACAAAGGAGGACAGTGGATACCCTCACAATCGATTTTTCTCCAATGTCTTTTGGGTCATTCAAGGATTACAGCCCCTGCATGGGGGGGGGGGGGGGGGGGGGAGGAGGAGGAGGAGGAGTCAAACATCCATGGAGCATGGAGCACATGGCTGATGAAT
Source organism: Synaphobranchus kaupii (assembly GCA_029718625.1). NCBI lineage: Eukaryota > Metazoa > Chordata > Actinopteri > Anguilliformes > Synaphobranchidae > Synaphobranchus > Synaphobranchus kaupii. The sequence continues at coordinate 33,827,788 of CM056380.1, read as the reverse complement.
AAGTCCTCCTAATTGGAGAAACCGAGATTGGATGGCTGCTGTTTCTATCTCAATTTTGTCCGGTGAAAAGGGACCATGAATTGAGCCAGGCTTTTTCTGGCATGCTACCACATTCTGTAATGGTTGGATTAAATATGGAATCCAATATCAAGGAGAGGTTTTTAAAAAAAAAAAAATTTTTTTTATACAACCTAACCTTGTGATGCTGTATATTAAATTCACTCATCAATTGATATTTACATAAATATGTCATGTTGAATGAAACACATTTACACGCGCTGTGGTGCCATGATTAACTTTTAGCCTCTACCAATAAATGCACAAATGAATGTCGTATCAGAAACAATGCACTATATCTTCCTGGAGTCCTTTTAAATGTAGTCAATGCTAAGTATCGGTGCAGTAGCAGGCTGAATAAATGCATTAACCTTTGCCGAGTGTAAAAGTGTGAAGAGTGCATTACATAGACAGTAAATTATACGTGAGGCATGTATTTGATTATTTAAATGAAACTTTTAAAACAACAAAAGATTCAAACAGATTCCTCTTATTTAATTTGAATGCATTTGGAAAGAACCGGGGGGCTGCTGGCTGTATCTGCACCACTGGAGCTCTCGACAGGGCTGCCGGAGGCTCTGTGCGTTCTCTCGGAGGCCGATGCTCGGTCCAGGCTCTTTGGGAGATTTGTGAGGCTGTGTGTGTTGGGGGGGACAGGGGGGGTGGTTGCTCTGGCTGGTTGGCAGGGGGAGGGTTTGGAGTGGCGCTACACCCGTTTGAATAATGCAACACCAGATAATGACCATGCATGTCTGAGGCATAAAATAAGAAAAGCTTCCAGTTTAACCAGAGAGAATGATAACTAAAGTACTATATAAATATTTAATTGTGATGCTCGCTAGGTCAGTTTTGTATCTTTTTTTTTTTTTCCTGTGTCCTTTTTAAGTCCTGGATTGCTGCAGCCACACCCAGGTATAATGCAATATGTATTTGGGAATACGCTGTCTTGACTACATAGTGCAGTGTGTATATAGGGCTTGATTTACTAAGACCTTTAGCGTGTGCAAAACCTTGGAGCACATGCAAAACCAATGACCAATGATTAGTCATGGTATTTGTTTTGCACCAATCATTGGTTGTATTAGTTTTGTGTGTGCTAAAAGGTTAAACACTAAAGGTCTTAGTAAATGAGGCCCCTCATACTCTGTGTCTCCATAGATAAACGATATCTACACTCTTGGAAGAAAGGGTTTCAAATGGCTCCTCTGTGTCTCCATAGAGGAACCCCGTCTAGTTCAGGGATTCTTTGTTGGGCAAAATGGTTCAATCTGAGAGCTTCCACACTTTTCACACCATAGAGCGTTCCATAAGGAACTATAAAGGGTTCCTCTATGAAGGCAAGCCAAAGAACCCTTTCAGAACCCTTTCAGAACCCAGAGTGTAGTTCTTGGATGGCAGACAACGTGAAAACACTGCTGTTGGTGGCGTTGGTGGGCCAGTAGGGTCTTCCCTCTGGACAAAACAAACCCCAGTGCCCCAGTGCAGTGATGGGGACACTGTGCTGTAGGTTCTCAAACTCGGTCCTGGGGGCCCCCTGTGTATGCTGGTTTTCGTTCCAACCACAATTGCAATCCCAAAATTTTAACTAGCTGTTAGACTGACGTGAATCTATAGCCTTCCTGGCCAATCTGTAGACACCTGGCAACTGAAACAAGCAAATTTGTTAGATAATGAATTCAAAGACGACGTCAATGATTATGAACAAAACATGCACCTTGTTAAGACGTTTAAAGAACCAATTATGAAAGAACTTAAACGCATGTGTTCATCAACATTAATTGAGTTGATTGGCTGTAGCAAAAAAACCGGCAAACACAGGGGTCCCCCAGGACCGAGTTTGAGAAGCACTGATGTAGGAAATGCTGACTTTCAGCTTAATTGGCCCAATAATTTCCTTCCTCACCTCCGAAGCAAACGTTTGGTGGGCTCTCTGGTGCACAGCGGCTGCCTTGTATCTCCTAGGTGGATACTAAACATGCGCCGTTGGTTGAGGTTCTTCTACCGGCTTGTGCTTTGAGGTCACTATAAAAGTGCAGTCCATTGTCATTAATAGTCCTGGGTGCAGCTATCAGTTGTGACTATCTGTTGAGGGTGGGGCTAGGGTCAGATTTCGGGCAAAGCCATAGGATTGAATGGAGTTGAGTGTGGATTTGCTGAAGGGCGATGAACAGCCTGGTTGTGGGGAGGTCTAACCATGCACGTATGAATCAGAGACGGACGCCCCACCATTCCACAGACGGGTCACCACCTCAAACAGTTATGTACTAAACATACCCTCCAGGACATGATTTTCCCCCCCCGGCTGTTTAAAGACTGTAAACAGCCAGAACAGGTAGCCTTAAGGCAAAGCAAAGGGGCTTTCACGCCATAGGACCTTACGAATGACCCCTAGATGCAGGCCAAAGAATCGATATCCAACCCCCCAGCTCACACTAACATCCTAGCATTGCCTTTCAGACTTTCAGATTGTCTTGCAGTCCATTTGGCTGTCCAGGCAGTACGTTATACGGCGTCATTTATCCAGCCGGCTCCGCTTATCGCGGGATGCTCGCCTTTTATAGCTGGGGTTTTTAATGGTGCCATTCGGGTTGAGTTAGCTTCTCCATTAACGCTTTTTGCTAAAAGTGTTGCATTTGGGAGCGTGCCTCACTGCGCTGCCCATTTCAGAACGTTTTTGGCGAACCGCTGGCCCCAGATGATTACCCCGGACCCGTTTGAGCTCTCCCTCCCGCTTTTTACATCACATTCCTGACGAGCAGCTGTTCTCCATCTCCGTTGTTCAGGTGCGCGAGAGTGTTAATCCTGAGCTATTTTTCTCTTCCTCATGACGCCGTACTCGGGTACACTGTTAATGTCTTTTATTTCACATTGGTTTGTTTATATATTGGCAAATGATGGCCCAGATGGGCAGAATGTTCTCTGCTGCCCTGCTGGTGTCTAATGGTCTATTTACTGCCGCGACTACATTATACAGGTATTTCACAGAACAGGGCTGAAATTAAGGGCTCGGACTTCTCCTGCCACAGAAACCGAAACCAACAGTAACTTCCTGCCTCCCTGCTCTATTGCAGACACGTTTTGATGCTTAAAATTATTGGCAGCTGTTTTTAGACTTGGGTCAAGTCAAGGAAGGGTGTCCTTTCATTGTGGAATACCCCCCCCCCCCCACATGTTATTAGTGGTATAAAAAAACCTCTTTTTTTTATACCATGTATTACTACGACATTTAAATGCTTGATTCTTCATCGTTTGAGGCCAGAAAGTAGGAATGAATGCACTGCATGTAGGTAAATATTAGTCGCAAATTTCCACTTGCAAAGAACAAATGTCACTACATTTGAATGCCAATTATACTTGGGCATACAAGCGCTGTTAGCCATTTTCACTCAGTTAATGGTGCCCGTTGTTCTGCAGGTCCGATCTTGTGCAAATGCACCGTACTCATCAAAAGGAACCATGCTGTGGAAAAGCCTATTTCTACTACTTTTTAATATCATACAATTATTGTATCAACCGGTTTCTGTGTTTTTATATACATTTCCATGCGGTGAAGCAAAGTTGAACTAAGATATTAAATTCCAAAGTGCATTAAAACAAACGGGTGTTTGAGACCAACGCTAATATTCTCCGCTGCAGCCAGTCGCTCTGTGTAAGATAATTTACTGCTTGTAATGTCATTTAATGTATTTATCTTGCCGGGGCGGCGCAGAACGAAGGCAAAAGGATTCGGTTCATCCCGGCTGTATTTTCACACAGAAATACTGGGTATGTAAAGAAATACTACACGGGTGTTCCTGATAGCATTGCGGCAGGGGGGGTATTTTGGGCCTCATGAAATATCTCTCACTGGGCTTCACCACACCAGGCCACGCCCCCGCCCCTGCACATTTACTGGAACTACACCTCTAGAACCCGATAATCAACCCATTGATTTTAAATACAACAGTTTATTGATTGTTATATTAACACTGACATTACATTGAGTATCATTTAACCCTGGCAGTCACCTTAACATCGACTGCCTTTTTGACCGTGGCATTACAATGGCTAAACGTCAGTTAAACTTTGGCTGCTACTTTAACATGGTGTGTCACTCCACTCAGTGTTTCAAAATGTCCAGCACCCAATCCAGGCTGTAGGCCGTTCGCGAGAGAGTGTAGACATCTGCGGTTCTCCTCCGAAACACGTGGCGTCGCCGGCTGCTTCTTTTCACACCGCAGACGACGGCCGAGCTCCCGTAGAGTGGTGTCGGAGAAAGACCTGTCATATTCGGCTTTTAACATGCAGTCCGCGGGCGCCGGATTGGCCGGCCGAGGTCGCTCGATAGTGATGAAACGCAGACCCCTAATGACTGAACCGTCCCGTACCCTGGGCGACGCAAGCGCACGCCATCGATCGCACGTCGCCCTGCGGAGCGACCGGCCCCGGTCAGAACTGGCACAGGCCGGAGTCGGATTCGATCCGAGACCGTGGGGCTCACAGCGTGACGCCTTAGCCACTCACCGTTGGGGTGCTCCTAGTTAATGGACTTTACATGAGGTTGGGAGAAGGGATGACATGCACATTGAATTACCGCTATCAATTAGAACTCGATAATGCTGCTCCATCTTCCTTTTCACACACTGGGTGCACAGATAATCATGAGACTAAGTGGTTCATACGGTTTATTTATTTATTTTTTTCAACCTTTTTGTCTGTTTTGTCTTTTTATTGATTCAATCGTCTTTTCCCTCGCAGCAAAGGTAGCGTTCGCGAATGACCCTAGACCCATTCTAGTTCACTAAAATGTAACTGTAAATAACTAACTAACTGTAAATCTAACCCTAAAAATGTAACCCAAAGGAGTGTAACCCACTTTTTTTTACTTTGTAGCCGTTAAAGTTAATGTTTTATAAATTTAGACGATTTGATTGTATTGCTGTTTTTTTATTTCTTTTTTTTTAATTGTATTATTGTTTGGGAGGCTTACCTGAATGTCACACCTGCAGTCATTAATCACAGAATCCAGAGAACATGATTGCCAGAAAGGCCTTTTAACGCAATTCGATCAACATTTGTCCTTATTTTGGACAAAACACAAATAAATAAATTTTCACTAACACAATTTTTCAAAAAAAAAAAAAATTGCCAAACTGTGTTTGAAGATGAGATTTTTTATTTATTTTTTTGTCTAATAGATTTTTTCTCTTTGGTAATTACATAATGAGAGTGTGGGTCACATTATCACAGCTGTGTGATTGTCTCACCAGGGGCACGTGCCTGTGTTCTACACAGCGCTCCCTCTGGCTGTTAATGCGTTATGATATGACCGCGGCACATCTGTCTTTAATGTTGCGCAGCTGCACGCGCGTGCGCTCGTTTAATACGACCGTGCGTTCAGATGCGCCCTGCTCACGCATGTCTTCCCCAGATTAGGCCCGATGGCGCCATGCGTGTGACACGTTACCCTAAGTCTGTGTGCGTTTTCCCCTTTTGTTTCCCCGTCATAATGGGCTTTTGGAAGTTAATACCCACGAGACATCGCGATTCCTCCGAGCGAGAGCGTTGTGAAATTGTCCCAGTCCGTAGAGCGCTTTATCCCGGCTTGGAACAAAGGGAAGGCCAGGATTTGGAAGGAATGCCAATCGCTGTGGCCTTTTCTCTCTCTCTTTCCGCTGCGTCTTTAACACTCATCTCTAAAATGAGCCCGGTCCTCTAAAATGAGCCCTCGGTCCTCGCACAGCCTCAGTTCTGTCATGTCCCAGTTGGTCGTGCATAATGATGGCAGTTGAGCTGAGCTTCTCCCCTTCATTGTGAAGCACTGTGAGGTGGTTATTTACGATTGTTGTTGTTGTTTTGGTTATTATTAGTATTATAAAATTTTAGGCTTTTATGAGACACTCTTGTCCAGTCTGATTCAAGTAATTTATGTAGTATCAATGTATTAGGCATGGGTCGGTGTCTGTCACAAAACAATCACGTTATTTCACCCCTGTAAGTGTGTTCTTGTAAAATCCGATCCTGTCCTAATTCGATTAGGGGGCGACATCGCCTCCCCAATACTGCAGTTATTACTCCATAATCCTGTGACCCATTTTGGTTTATTTCTTGCATATTTTAGAAAAATCCTAATGAAATGCGCATTGAAATAATGCCGATTCTATTATTTGAGAATGCACATGTGCACACGCATGCTCCGAAGGATGGGCGCGACGCTAGCTCAACACAAAAATGAGGAAAGAAAGCTAGCTAGCTAACAGTAAATTAGTTATCACTTGCTAGTAAGCTAGCTCGCTAATACCAAAGTTAATTACCTTTTAAGTTTTATTTAATTTAAGTTACCTTAATATACCACTCCTGTGAATGTGCAATCATGTTTGATGGTTTGCCTCCTCTTACACACTCTTCACCTCAACTTTTTACAGGTTGCCAGACCTCTCCTTTACTCCCATTCAACTTCATTTTACTCACGGCAATACAGTGTGTATCCCTCGAGGGCAGCAGGTGGATGGGCGTGTGCAGCCAAAAAATCGATGGGACCCCAATTGGAGTGGCAGTCTGAAATCTACTCTAGAATTGACCTTAAAGGCCATCGTTAAAGAAGTACTTTGCAAAGAACCTCATTCTCCACTGATGTAGAAAAAAAATTGCAATATAATACAGACAGTCCTTAGTTTTTTATACGATGGTATTATTTAGAAAGAATAGTCAAATAAACAAATGCCTATTGGCTGAGCATGGTCATGAATAATAAGCAGCATATTTCGACAGAACATTGTAGTTACAACTAGAGAATCGCCAAAAGAATCTTTCATCATTGGTCCTTACAACAATATGGTTTATATACTGTTATGAACAGTGCGCAAATTAATTATTACGTTAAGGATTTTTAATTCCCCGTTCAGCTTGCAGGCTAAATGGGGCTAAGAAGGTGCACCTAGCGGACCAAAATAATAAAACGTAGCTTTATTTATTATCAAAGTTATCCAGGCTAGATGATCACTGCCATTATCAGACTTGCTTCTCCCCACCCAGAACCAAAAGTATAGGGGTCAGCTAGTGCATTTTTCTCTTGAGATCCTTCCCCCAAGAACACACAACCAATGGCTAGTCCCATAAAATATTCCCGACGTGCATTCCCCCACCAATAAACAAAGGATGAGCCAACAGACAAATGCAGTACACGATTTTACCATTTCACGGCAGGAGTTTCACCACGGTAAATGCTTGCTTGTAAAGAAACTATTACGATGCTTTACAATGCCGGTCAGCAGAGCCACATATGAAATGTTTTAGTGGATTTCCCTGCCATGATGTGTACATGATTGTAATGCAATGAAACGTGCTCTGTAGCAACTGAGTGGTCATCATATTTTCATTTTATTTTATATGGGGGGTTATTACCTGATTAATTAATATCTGGGAATAGAATATACATTGTAATGGTCAATACCCACAGCGTGCTCTGAAACTGATGCCATTCCACGTATTGTTCCATCCCTGCTCAGTATCTTAATCATCTTAATTATTATCAATTAGCAACGACTCCAATCATTTCGAGGTGAACGAGGACCTTCCACTTGAACTGCGGTAATTGATGAGTATGAAGAGGGATGCATTGTGGGTTGTGTTTACCGTGTTTTGTGGGTTATGTTACAAGGTGACAGGGGAGAAAATAACATAATTGTACACGTGCCGATAAAATAGTGGTTTAATTAAGACTGTCTGACGGGCCGGTGTAATTCCATCGCCCACGTTTGTTTATTACCCCCTCTCTTTCTTTTAAGACCTTCTGTAATAAGCAGATAAACTGCTCATTATAGACAAGGCTTCAGCAGCTCACATTGATAAGGCCACCTGGCACTAAAATGTGACTGTCTGCTGGATTTAGCTCTTATGTTAGGCTATGAGCTGTTTAGTCCTCCACAGGCAGTGTTGCCCATCTTATAATCTGGGCATTAACACACATACGTTTATTTTTATTTTATTAATGCAGCAACTCTTCCTGTCTACTGTTGGCGTTCTGTAAATAACTTTCAAAGTTCACGTTTGAAAAGCTGTGAGGTTGTCAGTGGCCCAGTTAACACCGAAGGCCAGGTGAACAAACTGACGTGCGAAACGAAGAGACAAAATGAAGATGTATCATATTTTCATCTCCTGCCGAGAGTTTCATAATAAACACGAGCGTGTTGGCCTTTCAGATTAATCTCTCATCATGATGAATATGGTAAATGTGGAAGAGAATGTTGTCATTGCACAAAAGGGCTATTGTAAATACATGTGGAACAAGTTTGGTGTGAAACATACGCTTCAGTTAAATTGACATTTTCCCTTAATTTTACAAGGAAATGAATGCAAGTATATCACTTTTTTTTCTGCAAAATGAGGCAAGCTCACCAATATTAACTTGCCAAATCCAGGGGATTTGAGGGAAGGCCTGACACTTGCATTAGTTTAAGTCCACAGTTTAGGGCGACGGCTGCTTGATTCCCGGCCCATAGTCTAACAGTGAAAGCTGGGGAAATCTCTCCCTTTCTCCGTGCCAGCAGGTCTGCCCGACGGAGAAGCGTTTTACTGTTGGGCGGCCAGGGCGGTTCTGAAGCCACGGCCTCTGGGTCGAGCCAGGATGTCTTTTCTCTCCGGCTGTAGTTGAGCTCAAAGCCCGCTCACGCGGCTCTGACAGCCATTCGGAGCTCCACGTAGGGCGTCTCTGGCGCTTTTTTAATTCTCTGGCGGTGCCTTGCTGGGTCCGGCTGGCCGACGCTCTGCGGCCGGGGCGGCGGTGTCAGGTTTGCGCTCCTCGGTGCGCCCGGTGTTTTAATTGTTTTCCGGCGGCCGCGGCGCGAAGGGGTCCGCACGTCGCAGATGTTTAATGCGTCTCCGTCAGTTAATCACCTCAGGTGGTCTCTGTTCAAATCTGGCTTCTTGGAAGTTATTTGGGGGGGGAAGCAGATGATTGTTCTCGCAGATCGGTTGTGATTTAGCGGTTTCGCAGCGGCGTTGCGTCGCCGCGGCGACGGGAGCGGTCTGTTTTTTTGCGTGAAAGGCTGTTTGGCGCCTCGCCCCTGCAGCCCACAGCCCTGTGAGACTCCCCCATCTGCTCTCAGACATGGGACTTGCACTCAGGGTTTTCGAGAGGTCAGGGAGTCTGCTGGCTGTCACATCAAATGCCTTTCCTCAAGGGCACACCCGCCCCCTCTCCACCCACCACCTCCCATCACCAACTGGCTGCCTGTATTGTTTTCTCGACAGTAAAATGCTTAGCGTTGAATCGACTGTAATAGAGTACATCTTGCCCTGGTTAGGTACATTCCAGTGTTTCCCCCTATAACTGTACAGGGCTGCCAGGCCAACAAAATTATTATTATTTTTGTTTTTTTATGAAATAATGGCAAATATCTATCCATTCGGAAATCAATAATCATTTGCGCTTGGGAGCCTCTGTGCGGCGCTGTTCCAAAACGTGAGTCAATCTCTGTGTTGTTGCCTGGGAAACGTGACGCGTTGAGAGTGCCACTGCTGTCGGTCCCTTTCTGTTAGTTTGGTTTCGGAAGTAAATTCCCGATGACCGATAGAACGGGCTTCGGAGGCTATCGACTATTTCTTGAAATCTGATTTATAGAATGAGCCAGAACGTTCCTGGGTTAGCCTGTGTGGTATAAGGAAATAGAGCATACATCACATGTTCCAATTTTTATTTTTTAAAGTAATTGTTCATTATTGTAGTCCACTTTAACGGACTACAAATCCATTACTGCAATGCACATGTGGTTCTCGACCAATCAGATATCATCATCTTATCTGGACATTTTTGGCAGTGCATACCACCTTGCTAATTTAGCATTTTACTTCATTGAACTTGACCTTGATCAGCTAACTTAGCAATCATGGAATTATGGGATGTCAAGTTTTTAAACAGTTCCAGCGCTGGTATATTCACAAAGAAAATACTAAAACGTAAAATATCCTCGAAGCTGGTCCAGGAAAACAACATATTTTGCAAACGGGCATTATATTGAACAATGCAGGGAATTGATGGTAAGACATAATCACTAGAAATTGTTTAAAAGTAAGTTTTAGTTAATGTGTATGGTCAAAATGAATGGAGAAGTCACTTCCGAAACCAGTGTGACGTAGTCACTTGAGTACTCTGTGGGGGTAATGATAGAGTGGAGACATGCAGGCTTTTTGTATCTTCATTGATTCTTCTCTTCCAAGGCTTCTCAAAGTGAAAGTAAGTTTCAGATATTTAGTATTTTCTTGTGGAACCGCACTGTCAATAGTACAACTTAACGTTACGGCGTGTTCAGGATCATTCTATCCAGATGGCTGAGCGTTACCTCGTAACCAACGTAATATTTAATATTAAATGATCAACTAGCTAGCTAGTGTTACACGGATACTGCCTCTCATAGCTAGCTAGCGAAGGTTAGCTATCATTGTTGTGATTAATCAGTTTGAATGAGTTTGCGCCCCCTAAGACAATTTCCTCATTATGCGAGTTACTAGAATCGATAGCTAACATGAGCGTGGCACCATCTGTAACGAGAAAAATCTGTAACGCCGGCAACGGACAACCAAATATTTAGGTTTTTCTCCTATGTTAATAATTAGCTAATAGAGAGAATGCTTAACATTAATGTATTAATGATTAGCTAATAGAGAGAATGGTTACCATTAATTCACAAGGTGCATAAAACCTTGGTGAAATGGGGAATTTTAGGCAAGATATTTGAAATTAGGTTATGGTGCATTTAAAAAGTACATTCTGATCAACTAATTACTGGCCAATCAGTAATTAGTTATGCTCATATCCTACGAGAAGCCCGTTGGTTATGCTCATATCCTACGAGAAGCCCGTTAGTTATGCTCATATCCTATGAGAAGCTCATTAGTTATGCTCATATCCTATGAGAAGCCCGTTAGTTATGTTCATATCCTATGAGGAGCCCGTTGGTTATGCTCATATCCTACGAGAAGCCTGTTGGTTATGCTCATATCCTACGAGGAGCCCGTTGGTTATGTTCATATCCTATGAGAAGCCCGTTGGTTATGCTCATATCCTACGAGAAGCCTGTGGGTTATGCTCATATCCTATGATAAGCCTGTGGGTTATGCTCATATCCTATGAGAAGCCCGTTGGTTATGCTCATATCCTATGAGAAGCTTGTTAGTTATGCTCATATCCTATGAGAAGCCCATTGGTTTTGCTCATATCCTATGAGAAGCCTGTTGGTTATGCTCATATCCTATGAGGAGCTCGTTGGTTATGCTCATATCCTATGAGAAGCCCGTTGGTTTTGCTCATATCCTACGAGAAGCCTGTGGGTTATGCTCATATCCTACGAGGAGCCCGTTGGTTATGCTCATATCCTATGAGAAGCCCGTTGGTTATGCTCATATCCTACGAGAAGCCCGTTGGTTATGCTCATATCCTATGAGTAGCCTGTGGGTTATACTCATATCCTATGAGAAGCCTGTGGGTTATGCTCATATCCTATGAGAAGCCCGTTCGTTATACTCATATCCTATGAGAAGCCTGTGGGTTATACTCATATCCTATGAGAAGCCTGTGGGTTATGCTCATATCCTATGAGAAGCCCGTTGGTTATACTCATATCCTATGAGAAGCCTGTGGGTTATGCTCATATCCTATGAGAAGCCCGTTGGTTATGCTCATATCCTATGAGAAGCCTGTGGGTTATACTCATATCCTATGAGAAGCCTGTGGGTTATACTCATATCCTATGAGAAGCCTGTGGATAATGCTCATATCCTATGAGAAGCCCGGTGGTTATACTCATATCCTATGAGAAGCCTGTGGGTTATGCTCATATCCTATGAGAAGCCTGTGGGTTATACTCATATCCTATGAGAAGCCTGTGGATAATGCTCATATCCTATGAGAAGCCCGGTGGTTATACTCATATCCTATGAGAAGCCCGTTGGTTATACTCATATCCTATGAGAAGCCTGTGGGTTATGCTCATATCCTATGAGAAGCCTGTGGGTTATGCTCATATCCTTGTAAAAAATACGGTTAACATGACTGCTGCTTTCTCTTCTTTTCTACATACAGACAGGAAATTAAAACGACATTTTACTTAATTTTAATTCATTTTATACAATGGCGCAAGCGATTCGGCAAACCGTTCATGTAAAAAAATCTCAATAAAGAAAATTATCCAAATTTGCACATTAAACATTATTGCAACGACATGACCTGAAATGAACCTCTGGGTTCTGGATACTGCCATATTAGCATAATTTAATTTACTGTTCTGTGGAGATGAAGACCCTGAAATTAGACCTGTGAGGACACAGAAAGGACAACATGGGTTTTTCTGTTAGGTGACGATAATGAACTTCACAGAATTATTATTATTTCTTGTCGTCCTCATCACACAGAAACAAATATTCCGCTGTCTGGGCTAATATGTTGTATACGGGAGAATAGGTCTGCAGAAAGCACTTGTGTGAAGAAAAGGACACCGGCGTATCAGTGTGTCCTCCCTTATATCTCACGCTCAGGGTGCAACACAGTTAATTTACTGCTCCTGTGCTGCTCTTCAAATTAAGCAGTCTGTTACAGGGGAACAGAGCATTCCTCCCCCATATAGCCCTTCTGGGATTGAGACATAGTAAAGCAGCTAACAAGAACACTGTACTAACACAGAGAGAGACCCGCTGGGTCGCTGACACAAATTCCAGGTGTGCTGGTGGGATTTCCATCATAACGGGTGATAATTTAGCTGTAGCTACATGCTAGACTAAGTTGGTAAAAAGATTGAAAACCGGTGCCACTGATAATGCGTCACCTGAAATGGCCGTGTCTGCATTTAGTCTACGTAGGTCAAGTGTGACAAAAGCAGGGGGCTTCGAATAATATTAATGAATATTAATGCAAATGTATTTGTTTGGAGTACTGATGTATGATGACACATTTGGAGGGGGCACAATAACATGTCCATTGTTAATTTAACACTGACAGTGTAGATAGGAGTCCAATAAGGACACTCTAAGAGTTAATTTAATACTGAACATTTTACTGTGGCGTGCGTGCATCTGATCAAAATTTCTCTCTCTCTCGCTCTCTCGCTCTCTTGCAATTCATAGTATTCGATCGCAGGCTACATCTTGGTGGTAAACAACAGGTGTCTGTAATCAAATAGCAGGTGATTATCATTAAATGACAAGCATGGCCAAACGAGCTGTGGCCTTGCACCGCATCGTACGGCAAAACACATAATGACAATAGATTCAAGATGTTTATTGCTTATTTCTTCGTTACCTTTTTTTCCTCCTCTGAAAAAAGCCAAGAAGACTCATTTGTTTTTTACTTCATGGAAGTACAGTGCTTGTGTAGCGCTTTAATGTGCCCCTAATAACAATTGAAAGTACAACTAAAGTTCCGCTCTGCTACAGTGCATTAAAATTGCAACTGAAATTACAGTGCAACTCCTGGGCAGAGCAACACAAACCTTTTACGGACCAAAAATATTCGGGGCTAGACTCAAAACATTCGGAGCCCCGAATGATTGACCAAACGACGCCCCTGGGCACATCTGCTGGAAATATAATTGCGTGTTTTTGTGTTTTATTAGCTTTTTTTTACGTCCTGGTGAATGCAGGCCTTTATTTTTACGTTCGGGCACAAGTGTGGCAACATGACTGCCTTGATCATCGCTACGAGGAGGTTTCATCCACGTTAGAGATTATAAATTCAAACGCCGGGCAGGGAGTATTTCCCGTTCAACAATACTTCTTAGACCTGTCAGGAAAAATAAAACACAAACGAACAAACATGAAAACATTTGAAATCCCCAACTGCACAGCACTATCAGCACTGGATCAGATCAAAGTTGACCGGCAACTTGAGAAACCCGTCTGTCCTCTCGCGTGTAAATATCTCCACTCACCCGCCGCCTTGCTTCTGTTTAGCGGAACGATCACCTCATAACTAATCTCCTTGCCTTTTTCCGTAATTATGATTAACAGGACGCAGTCTTTGTTAATTACACTAATGAGGGCGCTCATTAACTGTGCCAGTCCTTTAGCTTTCTGTCTCACCTGATGAATCAGAATATCCCAGCAGGGAACCTTGGTTATTCTCCTCCTGTGATTCTGTGAATAACCCAGTGGAACCCAGGTTCAGTTGAACCTGCCTAGATTTTGTATGCCTGTGATCTTATGTTTAGTTTTGGTGTAAAATTCCAAATGATTGATCACGGCCCTGTTTCACAAAGCAGGATTACTAAATTAGCTGGATAACTACACTTTACTTCAGTCCATTTTCCATATTTGGGAGGGTTCTGGGTTTTACTCAGTGCAGTTATCCTGCTAACTCAGTAATCCTGCTTTGTGGAATACCCCCCTGGTTAGATATACCAAGTTACCTGTATGCATACTTCGTTTATGTACATTGGAGCTGGGGCCTATCCCAGCATGCATTGGGCGAGAGGCCGGAACACACCCTGGACAGGTTGCCAATCCATCGCAAGTTACACACAGTAATCACTCACACATCCTCATACCTACGGGCAATTTAGAGTCTCCAGTTAGCCTAACCTGCATGTCTTTGGACTGTGGGAGGAAACCGGAGTACCCAGAGGAAACCCACGCGGACACGGGGAGAACATACAAACTATGGAAATTCATTTTGATTTGAGCGGCCCACAGTGTCAGATCATATACATGTTTTATTTCCTATGGATTAAGGACAGTTAAAGGTTGTATCAGCGATTTTGGGTGGAAACATAAATGATCACATTCATCTGATTTTTCCTCACGATCCGCTAGCTGCCCGCCCCATAAGCAGGCCGTCAAAAAACCGCGTCTCTGTAGGCAGCCTATGCTCCGAGATCGTACACAAAAACAATGGTACTACCAACTACTCAAAACCAAAATAAACAGTATTCCAACCAATCACAATGATCTGCACAAACGTGACGTCACTTCTGAAGCGAAATCCCAAACAAACATACTCATGAATAATTATGTTATGTTTTAAAAAATAGTGTTCAAGCATCCAGAATTATAACCACGTTAATAACGTTTGTAAGAAACCAAACCGTTTGTAAATCCGTCAAGATTTCAGCGAGATAAGAGTATTAGCGTTTGTGCAGATCATTGTGATTGGTTGGAATACTGTTTATTTTGGTTTTGAGTGGTTGGTAGTACCATTTGTTTTTGTGTACGATCTCGGAGCATAGGCTGCCTACAGAGACGCGGTTTTTTGACGGCCTGCTTATGGGGCGGGCAGCTAGCGGATCGTGAGGAAAAATCAGATGAATGTGATCATTTATGTTTCCACCCAAAATCGCTGATACAACCTTTAAGTCTGATATACATCCAGGGTGTGCTGGGGCCACGTTAATCAGGCATGCAGGCTGGCTATAGCCGTTTCATTCCATTTGACTATTTATTGGTTGCGGTTTGTATATATATATATATTTATATTTATATTTATATTTAAAAAAAATATTTTGCTGAACCTCTTGAAAATGCATTTTAAGAAGCGCATGCAAGATATCCTCAGACACCCAGTCTAAAAAGTGTGGGCTTCTCAAAGGAGGCTGACTTTTGTTCGGAGGCTGTGGTTGTGTTTCATTCCTGCATTTCACTGTCATATGGAATGCATTGACATCAGTCCGCAGCGATGCGCATTTAACTGCTGATCATAACAGGATTTTAACTGTGTCACGTACTGACCTCTGAACCAAGTCGCTAGGATACAGAGAGCAATACCTTGTACACAAATACACAAAAAAAAATCTGAGAACATTTTGGCACACAACTTTCATTTTTGCATAGATCCATCATTTATATAGCTGAATATGTAATGGAGATGCAGATTAATTACCTTGCTCAAGAGAATCGAATGCACAACCTGTGGTCCTGGTCCCTAACCATTATACTGCATTTGAGCCATTGGATCAGGCCCGTGAGATCCGTCCGCATTACTCTGAGGTTGTGGCTTCAGAGGGAAGCGAGCCGTATCCCCACGTATCCCCTGGCTTCAGAGGGAAGCGAGCCGTATCCCCGCGTATACACGCCGGCGTCGCGCTCTCACGTTTGAGCCACAAACAAAAATGAATGGCAACCTCGATGCATAAAAAAAACTGCACAGGAGCAGCATTCCTGAAGAACTTTATTTATTTATTTTTTTAGACATTTCTATTCATTTAGGCGCGTAATGGCTTAGCCCAGTGTGAGGGCCAGTATTATGGGAATGGCTGGTGGTTAATAGCGCATTTCGGATTCCAGTCACGCCCGAGCTGAAGGCTCCCAGTGTGGCTTAGGCCCGTGGCACATTCATTATTCATGGCTCAACCTGTGCTTGTAGGGTACACTGACACCTGATCTGCCAAAATCAAACACGCCTTGCGTGCCGTGCTGTCTGCCGGGGCCCCTGGGAGCCAACCGGGCCCCTGTGTCCCCCCCCCCCCCCCCCCCCTCCCTCTCTCTCTCCTTCAGGAAGTCATCAGACATTCTTTTTTAAATCACTTCTTTATTTATTTTTTCACCTTTTTAACAGATTCCTTCAAGTCTGCTAATTGCTGTCGTGACACTGGTTTCCCTTGTAAATCTACTGAAGGCAACTTAACCCCTTAACTAGCGCTGACTTTAGTTCAGTTTATCAGGGTTTTTTGGTGAGGTTTAAAAAATCTGCTCGCACAATATGCCGTTTGAAAGTGTTAACTCATGATGCTATCTCTCTAAACTATTTTACGATCCAAAATTTTCGAGCTTGTGTTTAAAAAAAAAAATAATTTGGTGCTCGAGAAGGGGGTTAAGGCATATGAAAATAGGCGGGAAAAGCAAGCTCCCTTGGACATTTTTTATATGTGGTTTTTGTGGGTGTTCTTAAATACGCATATATCTCAGTGTGAGTAGCGGAAGCTGAAAACACTCTGCGTACTACGATGTAAAACACATGAAGCGTTTGAGGTCACTTTATTCAAAGTGAAATTTGAATGGTTCTAAATATTTTAGAGCCGCCAGGGCACGGTAATGTTTCTGTAGGTTCAGTGAACTCTGATGATGAATTTCATTCTGGGTAAATTGCTCAATGACAGTGATTTGGGGGAGTGCTTTCATGTTGCCTGCCTCAAGTTTATGCCACTACTCAAATTGTGTTTGGAATTGATTTAAAGATCAGTTATATTTTTATAGCCGTGTAGTATTTCCTGCATCAAAAGCATATATACTTCGTTTTATTACAAAGATCAAACGTGTTCAAAGACCTTTGGAGTTCGACATGGAATCTGATGGCTTCACAGATTTGTTTTGAGAGTAGTAGTTAAGGTACAAAACGTAAGAGTGTGCATTGTTTGAACAAAGCATACCGCAGTCCTAAATGCAGAAATCGCAGTCGCGTCTCTGCCAAGACTGGGTGGGACGTGAACTTCGTCAGGCCCTTTGAGGCTATGCAGACCTGGATAGAAGACCAGTGTGTATGTAAACCAGGATAGAAGACCAGTGTGTATGCAAACCAGGATAGAAGACCAGTGTGTATGCAAACCAGGATAGAAGACCAGTGCGTATGTAAACCAGGATAGAAGACCAGTGTGTATGCAAACCTGGATAGAAGACCAGTGTGTATGCAAACCTGGATAGAAGACCAGTGTGTATTTAAACCAGGATAGAAGACCAGTGTGTATTTAAACCAGGATAGAAGACCAGTGTGTATTTAAACCAGGATAGAAGACCAGTGTGTATGCAAACCTGGATAGAAGACCAGTGTGTATTTAAACCAGGATAGAAGACCAGTGTGTATTTAAACCAGGATAGAAGACCAGTGTGTATGCAAACCTGGATAGAAGACCAGTGTGTATTTAAACCAGGATAGAAGACCAGTGTGTATTTAAACCAGGATAGAAGACCAGTGTGTATGTAAACCAGGATAGAAGACCAGTGTGTATGCAAACCAGGATAGAAGACCAGTGTGTATGTAAACCAGGATAGAAGACCAGTGTGTATGTAAACCAGGATAGAAGACCAGTGTGTATGCAAACCTGGATAGAAGACCAGTGTGTATTTAAACCAGGATAGAAGACCAGTGTGTATTTAAACCAGGATAGAAGACCAGTGTGTATGCAAACCTGGATAGAAGACCAGTGTGTATGTAAACCAGGATAGAAGACCAGTGTGTATGCAAACCAGGATAGAAGACCAGTGTGTATGCAAACCTGGATAGAAGACCAGTGTGTATGCAAACCTGGATAGAAGACCAGTGTGTATTTAAACCAGGATAGAAGACCAGTGTGTATTTAAACCAGGATAGAAGACCAGTGTGTATGCAAACCTGGATAGAAGACCAGTGTGTATGCAAACCAGGATAGAAGACCAGTGTGTATGCAAACCTGGATAGAAGACCAGTGTGTATTTAAACCAGGATAGAAGACCAGTGTGTATTTAAACCAGGATAGAAGACCAGTGTGTATGCAAACCTGGATAGAAGACCAGTGTGTATGTAAACCAGGATAGAAGACCAGTGTGTATGTAAACCAGGATAGAAGACCAGTGTGTATGCAAACCAGGATAGAAGACCAGTGTGTATGCAAACCTGGATAGAAGACCAGTGTGTATGCAAACCTGGATAGAAGACCAGTGTGTATTTAAACCAGGATAGAAGACCAGTGTGTATTTAAACCAGGATAGAAGACCAGTGTGTATGCAAACCTGGATAGAAGACCAGTGTGTATGCAAACCAGGATAGAAGACCAGTGTGTATGCAAACCTGGATAGAAGACCAGTGTGTATGCAAACCAGGATAGAAGACCAGTGTGTATGCAAACCTGGATAGAAGACCAGTGTGTATGCAAACCTGGATAGAAAACCAGTGTGTATTTAAACCAGGATAGAAGACCAGTGTGTATTTAAACCAGGATAGAAGACCAGTGTGTATGCAAACCTGGATAGAAGACCAGTGTGTATTTAAACCAGGATAGAAGACCAGTGCGTATTTAAACCAGGATAGAAGACCAGTGTGTATTTAAACCAGGATAGAAGACCAGTGCGTATTTAAACCAGGATAGAAGACCAGTGTGTATGTAAACCAGGATAGAAGACCAGTGTGTATTTAAACCAGGATAGAAGACCAGTGCGTATTTAAACCAGGATAGAAGACCAGTGTGTATGTAAACCAGGATAGAAGACCAGTGTGTATTTAAACCAGGATAGAAGACCAGTGCGTATTTAAACCAGGATAGAAGACCAGTGTGTATGTAAACCAGGATAGAAGACCAGTGTGTATGCAAACCTGGATAGAAGACCAGTGTGTATTTAAACCAGGATAGA
Source organism: Synaphobranchus kaupii (assembly GCA_029718625.1). Taxonomy (NCBI): domain Eukaryota; kingdom Metazoa; phylum Chordata; class Actinopteri; order Anguilliformes; family Synaphobranchidae; genus Synaphobranchus; species Synaphobranchus kaupii. The sequence goes on along the minus strand of CM056380.1, from coordinate 33,808,450 downwards.
AGACCAGTGTGTATGTAAACCAGGATAGAAGACCAGTGCGTATGTAAACCAGGATAGAAGACCAGTGTGTATTTAAACCAGGATAGAAGACCAGTGTGTATGTAAACCAGGATAGAAGACCAGTGCGTATGTAAACCAGGATAGAAGACCAGTGTGTATTTAAACCAGGATAGAAGACCAGTGTGTATGTAAACCAGGATAGAAGACCAGTGTGTATGCAAACCTGGATAGAAGACCAGTGCGTATGTAAACCAGGATAGAAGACCAGTGTGTATTTAAACCAGGATAGAAGACCAGTGTGTATGTAAACCAGGATAGAAGACCAGTGCGTATGTAAACCAGGATAGAAGACCAGTGTGTATGTAAACCAGGATAGAAGACCAGTGTGTATGTAAACCAGGATAGAAGACCAGTGTGTATGTAAACCAGGATAGAAGACCAGTGTGTATATAAACCAGGATAGAAGACCAGTGCGTATGTAAACCAGGATAGAAGACCAGTGCATATGTAAACCAGGATAGAAGACCAGTGCGTATGTAAACCAGGATAGAAGACCAGTGTGTATGTAAACCAGGATAGAAGATCAGTGCGTATGTAAACCAGGATAGAAGACCAGTGCGTATGTAAACCAAGATAGAAGACCAGTGTGTATGTAAACCAGGATAGAAGATCAGTGCGTATGTAAACCAGGATAGAAGACCAGTGTGTATGTAAACCAGGATAGAAGACCAGTGTGTATGTAAACCAGGATAGAAGATCAGTGCGTATGTAAACCAGGATAGAAGACCGATTCTCCTGCTGGCTCACTGATTGCAGTAAACTTTTATGTTTTTTTGTAAAGTGTTGTGTGGTGAGTCCCTACATTGTTCTGACTCTGACTCTGACTCGTGGGAAAGACGCTCGTATCAAAGCTAACACTTGGAATATCTGCTGAGATCAACAGAGACTGACAAGTTAGCAATTAGTTTACTGACTGTGCCACCTGGGAGTCTTTTGCTGCAATAACTTCTTTATTGTTATGAAGTTGTAACGTCATGGTTGTTGCTGTCATTCCATTTACAAATATGTCAGGGCCTTGGACATGTCACACCATTCCAACAACCCTGCAGTTCATCTCTTTTCCCCACTGGTTGTCTGTCCATGTGATTTCAGTCGCTGCCTTTAAACTTGTCTTGCACTATGCTATTTACAGATTCATTTGAAACGTTCTTGATTTCACAACTGCCGTTCTCTTTGTTGAACTAAAGTTGCACAGTTTTTTTTACTTTAAAAACCTCAAAACTATTCCCTCCACATTTTTTTACCCAGGTTATTCTTCAGGTTGTCTTTATTTTTTAAAGACAAATCGTTCTATGGAATTCTTTTCAATTGAATTGTCCACATTTTTCATTCCTTCATATTTTTTTATGGTGTTTTGCTGTTTGGCAGATGAAAAATGTTCTATTGATTGCAGTGACTCATTTTTAGCACTTCCCTTGTTTGGGCCATCTTCACTACATGGTCCTTGTGCTTGGCCTGCTACACACCGCAGAAATGGTGGTGGACATTTAACACATTAGGGTGTTAAATGTACACCGGCAGTGTTGGATTCACACCGTCATTCTAACGGTGCAGGCACCATTTCAGATGGGACCTTTAACCTCTTGGTTTTATGTGAGGGTTGAGGGTTTGAAAGTCCCAAGCGCAATGCGAGTCCATCCCTAGTTGCGCAAACCGTTTCAACAACAACCTGTTTGCTGTGCCTGAGCTTTCTCGAGTATAGAGAAAATATTCAGACTAACTGTATTCTGTATTTATTGTAGCTCCAGCAGTTCGGTTCATGGAACCTCATTTTCCAGTACATGGGTCTTCGCCCGAGGCTCATGGGTAATCGCACCGTGACGGACGGCTCTCTCCCCAGCCTTCCACGGCACTCGCGCGCCCACATGACACGGGTACATCAAACCAGGAACACAAAACCTCACCCCTCTCCCAACAGTAAATACCCACTGCATACTGCAGATGTGTGAATGTTTTCGCTTTCTGTTCGACCGGTGTTTTCGCTTTCTGTTCGACCGGTGTTTTCGCTTTCTGTTCGACCGGTGTTTTCGTGTTTGTTAAACCCCCGTCACCATTAAATCGACTGCTTCTCATGCTTGCGTATCCCGTGGCTACGCGGCAGTTGGGAGCGGCTTCACTTCTTTTAAAATTGCCTTTAACTGTGCCCTGTAAGAGCAGAGTCGTATTTCCTTCATTTCAGAATGAGCCATAAATCACAGTGATGAATGGCCGCTACACTTGGAGTCCATTGGGTGTGACTCCTCCCATTAACGGTGTCGTTATGCGCTTCATTAAACACGCGCAATTTACACGCTTATATTCCACAAAGGAAATATCGCATAAAGACATTTAACTATCCGCTGCTTTAAATATAATTTGCATATAAACGGGAATAATATAGCGAAGCAAACTTGGCTACTTTCTAATCAGCGCTGTACATAAATGTATGAAAATATATTTGCGTGTTTTTTTTTTTTTTAAGCCTTTCCGCAGTAAACATTTCGGCTGCAATGTGCTGGAACTTTAATTTGTGGACGTGACCTGAACTGATTAAATTCTTGACTTTCTTTTGCTGTTTCTGTAGTTTTCTCTCATCTTGCCTGAAAATGAGAATGATCATTGTGATGAACTCTGAACCCTAACAAAGGCACGCATGATGACCCTCAGGATAGTGTCCTCCACAGCAAAACCATTTCACAACTATGGACAAAGGCCTGCTTTCAGTTGACTTTTATTTATTTATTTTTTTCCACAAATAAATAACCAAAATGCACTTTGCTAAGCCATTTTGTGAGGAACAAAATTAATACATTTTTTTTTAGGTTGTTTTTTTTTTTTTAAGTTTAATTCAGAAAAAAATGATGATTGAAACACTGGATGTAAAAGTGTTTACAGTAATACAAAATAAATAGTCACAGAAACATCAACAGAAGAAGAGACTAAACTTTTCAAATGTACTATTTCTAACTTGCCCATCAATACAACCTTTAGATTCTCCACTGTGGTCCTGCGCCTTGCCACTGCCATTAAGCTAACACTGAAATGCACAGGAATCCAGGAACAAGGGCTTTGATTCATGGCAAGCCCCTGCATGATAAATGTCCATGCTGTACGAGCATTGCATTGAAGAGGTCACTGCAATTGTAAAAATAAAAAATAAAAAAATTTATGAAAAGTACAAATGTTTTGCCACTTTGAATGTGAAACAGCACATTGCCAATCAGTGTCTTTAGCATTGAGTGTGTTCAGAGATTTTGAATAGCTTAGCTACATCTAAACCAAAGGTCTTCAACAATATGCGCCTTTTTCTAGTGTGGATATTGAGAAACTTTGGTATTTAAATACCTTGCATTATGTGGCATGGAATATGCATATAAAAATACACATATTAAAAGTGAATTTTTAGGTGCAGTGTTTCCTGTTAACACTTGTGAGATGAAGTGTTTGCGGACATCGCAGGTTGATGGTTTTAATGTTCTGACGTCCTTCCAGGAGAGACCTGGCAGCTCTGAGCCTGCTGCAGCTTCACACCTTTCAAATCGCCTCCAAACTGCTGGATAATTGTTTCAATCGATGCTGTAAATTGCCTTAATCGCCTGAGCTGCCATGCTTAGGCTCCATCACAGGCAGAGCTTTATGGCCTTCTCTGATCCGTCCACCTGTCTGTGCTCTCTGTTAGAGAGAGAGAGAGAGAGAGGGAGAGACACCTGTCTGTGCTCTCTGTTAGAAAGAGAGAGCGAGGGAGAGACACCTGTCTGTGCTCTCTGTTAGAAAGAGAGAGAGAGGAGAGACACCTGTCTGTGCTCTCTGTTAGAAAGAGAGAGAGAGGAGAGACACCTGTCTGTGCTCTCTGTTAGAAAGAGAGAGAGAGGGACAGACACCTGTCTGTGCTCTCTGTTAGAAAGAGAGAGAGAGGGAGAGACACCTGTCTGTGCTCTCTGTTAGAAAGAGAGAGCGAGGGAGAGACACCTGTCTGTGCTCTCTGTTAGAAAGAGAGAGAGAGGAGAGACACCTGTCTGTGCTCTCTGTTAGAAAGAGAGAGAGAGGAGAGACACCTGTCTGTGCTCTCTGTTAGAAAGAGAGAGAGAGAGGGACAGACACCTGTCTGTGCTCTCTGTTAGAAAGAGAGAGAGAGAGGGAGAGACACCTGTCTGTGCTCTCTGTTAGAAAGAGAGAGAGAGGGACAGACACCTGTCTGTGCTCTCTGTTAGAAAGAGAGAGAGAGGGAGAGACACCTGTCTGTGCTCTCTGTTAGAAAGAGAGAGAGAGGGACAGACACCTGTCTGTGCTCTCTGTTAGAAAGAGAGAGAGAGAGGGAGAGACACCTGTCTGTGCTCTCTGTTAGAAAGAGAGAGCGAGGGAGAGACACCTGTCTGTGCTCTCTGTTAGAAAGAGAGAGAGAGGAGAGACACCTGTCTGTGCTCTCTGTTAGAAAGAGAGAGAGGGAGAGACACCTGTCTGTGCTCTCTGTTAGAAAGAGAGAGAGAGGAGAGACACCTGTCTGTGCTCTCTGTTAGAAAGAGAGAGAGAGGGACAGACACCTGTCTGTGCTCTCTGTTAGAAAGAGAGAGAGAGGAGAGACACCTGTCTGTGCTCTCTGTTAGAAAGAGAGAGAGAGGGACAGACACCTGTCTGTGCTCTCTGTTAGAAAGAGAGAGAGAGGGAGAGACACCTGTCTGTGCTCTCTGTTAGAAAGAGAGAGAGAGGGAGAGACACCTGTCTGTGCTCTCTGTTAGAAAGAGAGAGAGAGGGAGAGACACCTGTCTGTGCTCTCTGTTAGAAAGAGAGAGCGAGGGAGAGACACCTGTCTGTGCTCTCTGTTAGAAAGAGAGAGAGAGGAGAGACACCTGTCTGTGCTCTCTGTTAGAAAGAGAGAGAGAGGAGAGACACCTGTCTGTGCTCTCTGTTAGAAAGAGAGAGAGAGGGACAGACACCTGTCTGTGCTCTCTGTTAGAAAGAGAGAGAGAGGGAGAGACACCTGTCTGTGCTCTCTGTTAGAAAGAGAGAGAGAGGGAGAGACACCTGTCTGTGCTCTCTGTTAGAAAGAGAGAGAGAGGAGAGACACCTGTCTGTGCTCTCTGTTAGAAAGAGAGAGAGAGGGACAGACACCTGTCTGTGCTCTCTGTTAGAAAGAGAGAGAGAGGGACAGACACCTGTCTGTGCTCTCTGTTAGAAAGAGAGAGAGAGGGAGAGACACCTGTCTGTGCTCTCTGTTAGAAAGAGAGAGAGAGGGACAGACACCTGTCTGTGCTCTCTGTTAGAAAGAGAGAGAGAGGGAGAGACACCTGTCTGTGCTCTCTGTTAGAAAGAGAGAGAGAGACACCTGTCTGTGCTCTCTGTTAGAAAGAGAGAGAGAGGGACAGACACCTGTCTGCTCTCTGTTAGAAAGAGAGAGAGAGGGAGAGACACCTGTCTGTGCTCTCTGTTAGAAAGAGAGAGAGAGGGAGAGACACCTGTCTGTGCTCTCTGTTAGAAAGAGAGAGAGAGGAGAGACACCTGTCTGTGCTCTCTGTTAGAAAGAGAGAGAGAGGGACAGACACCTGTCTGTGCTCTCTGTTAGAAAGAGAGAGAGAGGGAGAGACACCTGTCTGTGCTCTCTGTTAGAAAGAGAGAGAGAGGGAGAGACACCTGTCTGTGCTCTCTGTTAGAAAGAGAGAGAGAGGGAGAGACGCCTGTCTGTGCTCTCTGTTAGAAAGAGAGAGAGAGGGACAGACACCTGTCTGTGCTCTCTGTTAGAAAGAGAGAGAGAGGAGAGACACCTGTCTGTGCTCTCTGTTAGAAAGAGAGAGAGAGGGACAGACACCTGTCTGTGCTCTCTGTTAGAAAGAGAGAGAGAGGGAGAGACACCTGTCTGTGCTCTCTGTTAGAAAGAGAGAGAGAGGGACAGACACCTGTCTGTGCTCTCTGTTAGAAAGAGAGAGAGAGGGAGAGACCTGTCTGTGCTCTCTGTTAGAAAGAGAGAGAGAGGGAGAGACACCTGTCTGTGCTCTCTGTTAGAAAGAGATAGAGAGGGAGAGACACCTGTCTGTGCTCTCTGTTAGAAAGAGAGAGAGAGGGACAGACACCTGTCTGTGCTCTCTGTTAGAAAGAGAGAGAGAGAGGGAGAGACACCTGTCTGTGCTCTCTGTTAGAAAGAGAGAGAGAGGGAGAGACACCTGTCTGTGCTCTCTGTTAGAAAGAGAGAGAGAGAGAGAGGGAGAGACACCTGTCTGTGCTCTCTGTTAGAAAGAGAGAGAGAGGGACAGACACCTGTCTGTGCTCTCTGTTAGAAAGAGATAGAGAGGGAGAGACACCTGTCTGTGCTCTCTGTTAGAAAGAGAGAGAGAGGGAGAGACACCTGTCTGTGCTCTCTGTTAGAAAGAGAGAGAGTGGGACAGACACCTGTCTGTGCTCTCTGTTAGAAAGAGAGAGAGAGAGGGAGAGACACCTGTCTGTGCTCTCTGTTAGAAAGAGAGAGAGAGGGACAGACACCTGTCTGTGCTCTCTGTTAGAAAGAGATAGAGAGGGAGAGACACCTGTCTGTGCTCTCTGTTAGAAAGAGAGAGAGAGGGAGAGACACCTGTCTGTGCTCTCTGTTAGAAAGAGAGAGAGTGGGACAGACACCTGTCTGTGCTCTCTGTTAGAAAGAGAGAGAGAGAGGGAGAGACACCTGTCTGTGCTCTCTGTTAGAAAGAGAGAGAGAGGGACAGACACCTGTCTGTGCTCTCTGTTAGAAAGAGATAGAGAGGGAGAGACACCTGTCTGTGCTCTCTGTTAGAAAGAGAGAGAGAGGGAGAGACACCTGTCTGTGCTCTCTGTTAGAAAGAGAGAGAGGGAGGTGGAGAAATACCTTATTATATAGATGCATATAATGTATACAAATATTTAAAGCAAATATTTATTATATTACTTATTTTGGATTTCTATACTGTGGTTTTTTATCATAGTTGTTATTGGCACTTGTATACGAAGGGACTTGGGGTTAAATCATACATTTCCTTTTCCATATTGCTTTAGAAATGCTGGATATCTCCGGTTATACTAATAAAGGGTGTGTGAGGAGTGTGTGAGGAGTGTGTGAGGAGTGTGTGAGGAGTGTGTGAGGAGTGTGTGAGGAGTGTGTGAGGAGTGTGTGAGGAGTGTGTGAGGAGTGTGTGAGGAGTGTGTGAGGAGTGTGTGAGGAGTGTGTGAGGAGTGTGTGAGGAGTGTGTGAGGAGTGTGTGAGGAGTGTGTGAGGAGTGTGTGAGGAGTGTGTGAGGAGTGTGTGAGGAGTGTGTGAGGAGTGTGTGAGGAGTGTGTGAGGAGTGTGTGAGGAGTGTGTGAGGAGTGTGTGAGGAGTGTGTGAGGAGTGTGTGAGGAGTGTGTGAGGAGTGTGTGAGGAGTGTGTGAGGAGTGTGTGAGGAGTGTGTGAGGAGTGTGTGAGGAGTGTGTGAGGAGTGTGTGAGGAGTGTGTGAGGAGTGTGTGAGGAGTGTGTGAGGAGCGTGTGAGGAGCGTGTGAGGAGCGTGTGAGGAGCGTGTGAGGAGCGTGTGAAGAGCGTGTGAAGAGCGTGTGAAGAGCGTGTGAAGAGCGTGTGAAGAGCGTGTGAAGAGCGTGTGAAGAGCGTGTGAAGAGCGTGTGAAGAGCGTGTGAAGAGCGTGTGAAGAGCGTGTGAAGAGCGTGTGAAGAGCGTGTGAAGAGCGTGTGAAGAGCGTGTGAAGAGCGTGTGAAGAGCGTGTGAAGAGCGTGTGAAGAGCGTGTGAAGAGCGTGTGAAGAGCGTGTGAAGAGCGTGTGAAGAGCGTGTGAAGAGCGTGTGAAGAGCGTGTGAAGAGCGTGTGAAGAGCGTGTGAAGAGCGTGTGAAGAGCGTGTGAAGAGCGTGTGAAGAGCGTGTGAAGAGCGTGTGAAGAGCGTGTGAAGAGCGTGTGAAGAGCGTGTGAAGAGCGTGTGAAGAGCGTGTGAAGAGCGTGTGAAGAGCGTGTGAAGAGCGTGTGAAGAGCGTGTGAAGAGCGTGTGAAGAGCGTGTGAAGAGCGTGTGAAGAGCGTGTGAAGAGCGTGTGAAGAGCGTGTGAAGAGCGTGTGAAGAGCGTGTGAAGAGCGTGTGAAGAGCGTGTGAAGAGCGTGTGCGCTGTTCGACAATTTCTGTAAACCTCCTCGTTGCCGAGCCTTCAGGTTTACTGGAGCAGCTCAGATTCCTCGTTGACTTCTGTGATCAAACATTAAGAAAGAGAGACTGTCCCAAGAGACTGATCTTCAGCTTCTTTTCCCCGGCAATCAGTGCACAAAGAGACTGAATCTAGAGGCAACCGCGTTACAAGTGGGTTATAAAAGGTGCTTTTAAACGCCTGCCGTTTAGAGAGAGGGAGATTGACTCTGACAGCAATATTGAAATGTTTTGTCACACTTTTTTTAGAGTGTGCACTCTCAGTGTAGACACTGTTGGAAGCACCTGCATGCATCTCCTATGATGTCTATGTGATGGTCTTTTGATTGTGTTAGCCAAATCCCCCCTTTAATATGGCTTTGGGGAATATCTGATATCTGGGATTTCCAGACGCAAAGCGTTTCGGCAGTTTGGAAATTTGAAATGGGTTCTGTTGGGATAATCATGTTAACTATAAATTATTGCTGTAGTACAATCATTTTCACTGAATATTTTATATTCTTCTTCCCTCCACCTTCCCCAGTCTGTTTTTCTGTATACACGCACAAGCACGCAGACACGCACAAACGCACAAATAGACTAGGGATTGAGCGTGGTTGCCTGTAGTATTGACCAATGCCTAGTTCTTTTGGTAATTCACAGATGGACTGGTGAAATTATTCAGCAAACAGACTGGCCAGATGCACACAGCCCCGCGCGGTGTTTAGTGTTCTGTGCAGTCCTCCAGCTTGTGTTGAAGTGTCTGCCCAGCTCTGATGCACGAAACGTACCACCGTGGACGTCATGCTCTGTAAAAGGCATATGGAGAAGCTTCTGTCCAGTGTTTTTCTGAACGTGCCCGTTATCCAGGGCACAGTTCTTTAAGCAGAAACCTGTGGACACAATACTCTTGGAGAACCAACCACAGTCATTTAATGGTGCTAACGGAGATCAGTAAAGCAGTATATATCTGTTCTAACAAAATGTTCTTTATGAAACTTCCAGCTCACACCCAGATGGATATTTGTTGTCAGTTTGATTCAGTTTCTCATCTGATTTGCCTGGACAGACATCGTGGTTGAGGAGTATCCTCTAGATGATGATGTCTTTCTATCAGACTTCCGTGCCAAGATCACCTCTGGCACTGTTTCTCCTGACAGAAACGGCAAACTCGGCACTTTTATTCACTGACGCTGCCAACTGTGGCCCAATGGCTGCTCCTCTTTCAAAGTCACCGAGATACTTTCTTTTAGCCATAGTAGCCAACTGGGCTCGTTCAGCATTTTATACACAACCATCCCTTATGGAAATGTAATATACTGCAGTATATTTTAAATATATTGTCACTGCAGTATATTCTTTTTCCATATGGGATGAGCACGCTGGGGTGTTAACTGCTTAATTGGCAGTTACCTGTACACACACACACACACACACACACACACACACACAGACATGTAGTTTAATGATTAAAATCAAGGTGAACTACTCCAGCTTGTTCTCTAGTTGATTGAGAAAATGGGAATCAAAAAATATAAAAAATAAACTTCATTCGGAGCGTGTGTGTGTGTAATTGACCGAGGGGCTGGGCATTATGAAGTTTGAATGCTCGACACGGAGGTAGTAAATTTCCCTCCGCGAAGGGCATTCGAACTGTGCAATGTTCAACCCCAAGGTAATTACCTCGCTTATACAATGGCTTAACAACAAAAAGCATAATTGTAATCAAAACATCAGAATTGAGTATTCAGTCAAGGTGCTGCATAAACTATATATTTTAATAAAAATACCCTGTGTTTGAGAAGGAGGAAGAGTGACTAGCATTCATACTACTTTTCTCCTTTCAGTTTCAGAATAAAAAAAATAAATAAAAAAAACATTTTGAAGAAAAAGAACTAAACACGGGTGAAGTAATCACCCAGGCATATTAACGTGCTGTGATTTATGTGCACATTCTAATGTACGGTGATTTATGGTATATGTAACAAGCCACTTATTACTTGTATGAAATGAAGCACCTTAAAAGCTCAGATTCATAACTGCATATTCAAAAAAAAAAAAAAATTTTTTTTTGTTAACTGTACATTACGTGTGCAGGAGAATTAAACCTTTTTAGGGTTTTCAACAGAGAGCAGTAACAGGTTCATTATAAAATGTATACATTGTTATTCAGTAGGTAGGTCCACACATTATTAGTTATTTATTATTTTTCATAAATGCACAAAATGCAAGTTATAAAAAGTGTCTTGAATTGTAAAATGTAGCTTTTGTGCCATAATAGCATAAACTTTATTAACATGCACTGTTCTGATGGATCAGGCCTTCCTAAGACTGCATCAGAATTATTATACATATTACATAGTGCACAAGTGAGGACCAAGGACAAACATTACAGCAGAAGACTCAGCTCCAACCTCATCAAACATTACAGGAGAAGACTCAGATCCAACCTCATCAAACATTACAGGAGAAGACTCAGCTCCAACCTCATCAAACATTACAGGAGAAGACTCGGCTCCAACCTCATCAAACATTACAGGACAAGACTCAGCTCCAACCTCATCAAACATTACAGGAGAAGACTCAGCTCCAACCTCATCAAACATTACAGGAGAAGACTCAGCTCCTACCTCATCAAACATTACAGGAGAAGACTCAGATCCAACCTCATCAAACATTACAGGAGAAGACTCAGCTCCTACCTCATCAAACATTACAGGAGAAGACTCGGCTCCAACCTCATCAAACATTACAGGAGAAGACTCGGCTCCAACCTCATCAAACATTACAGGACAAGACTCAGCTCCTACCTCATCAAACATTACAGAAGAAAACTCAGCTCCAAACTCATCAAACATTACAGGAGAAGACTCAGTGGGACTAGATTTAGCTGTTAATTATGCTGGAACAGGATGGACTACATGGCTGGTAAAATGGTTGTAAGTCATCAAGGGTCTGACGTATCAAACAAGCCTCAAACCATCACTCTGCTGCCAGATATGCAGTAGATATGGATGGATCACTTGAAGCATTTTTTCTCCTGACTTATTTTTCCATAGAGTAAAATTGGAACATTCGTCAGGAGAAACAACCCAAATATTTTAAAAAATTACTTTATTCTACATTATGTTAAACTGTCCAATGTTTTTTCATGCCTGAAAATGTAGGGGACTATGTACAAAATAATATAATTTATAATTTTACTATAATTTCATCCAATATTGATGAAAATCCCCTCAAATTAAAGCTGACAGTCTGCACTTCAACCTCATTTTATCCTTTCAAACTCAAAGTGCTAGAGTACAGAAATAAATGACAAAAGATGTCACTGTCCAATGAATTATGGTTCTCACTGTAATATATATATATATATATATATATATATATATATACACTACTCACAAAAAGTTAGGGATATTCGGCTTTCGGGTGAAATTTCAGGATGAACCTAAAATGCACTATAACCTTTACAGGTGAAATTAATTTGACCTTCTCTAAACTTTTGAATGCACATGTCCAACTATTCAATGTTTCAGTACTTTTTGCACAACTTGCTGTTCTCTAACAAGGAGCTGAACGGCAAAATTCACAACAGGTGTTTGATCCATGAATCGACCAATAAATTTCCTGGTTCAATTAGAATTGGTATTTAAACAGTCCTCTTCATCATGCTGTTCACATTTTGACATCATGAGACCAAGACGACACCTAACAATTGATCAACAGTACCTCGCCATTGCGAGGCTTCAAACAGGATGTTCTCAGAGGGAAGTGGCCACTGAGCTTAGAGTGTCACAGAGTGTCATCAGCAGGTTGCAACAGAGATACAGAGAGACTGGAAGAGTCACAGAAAGGCATAGAAGTGGACGTCCTTTGGCCACATCCCACACTGATGACCGCTTCATTGTGAACAGTGCCCTGCGGAACCGGATGATGAATGCCACTCAACTCCAGGCACATTTAAGGGAGGTGAGAGGCACCCAAGTGTCACGTCAGACCATTCGAAACCGTTTACATCAGCGTGGTCTGCGTGCTAGACGACCTGCAAGGGTACCTGACCACACCACCAGGCACAGGCATCATCGTCTTGCATGGGCCAGGGAGCATTTACGCTGGACGAGGGACCAGTGGGCCTCAGTGCTGTTCTCTGATGAAAGTCGATTCACGTTGAGCAGAAATGATGGCCGCCAACGATGTTGGAGACGTCAAGGAGAGCGCTATGCATCAGCCACTGTTGTCACCAGACGACCCTTTGGTGGTGGCGGTGTTACAGTGTGGGCAGGTGTGTCTAGTCAATACAGAACTGCCCTACACTTTGTGAATGGTACAGTGACAAGCCCATACTACCTGAATAACATCATTAATCCAGTCATTGTGCCCCTGCATGAACAACACAGGCCTAATTTCATCTTCATGGACGACAATGCTCCAGCTCATCGAGGTCGCATCATTAGGGAAAGGCTGCTGGAGACTGGGGTACCTCAAATGGAGTGGCCTGCACTTTCTCCAGACCTGAATCCCATAGAAAACCTATGGGATCAGCTGACTCACCGTGTAGAGGCTCGTAACTCTGTACCCCAGAACCTCAATGACCTGAGGGCCGCCCTTCAAGAAGAGTGGGATGCCATGCCTCAGCAGACAATAAGTCGACTTGTGAACAGCATGAGACGTCGTTGTCAAGCTGTAATTGATGCTCAAGGGCACATGACAAGTTATTGAGACATTGACATTTTTGTTGCGGTATACCCACCACTGTTGTTGGCTTTTGTTTCAATAAATTGTTTGAGATGAGGAAATCACCATTGCATGCTTCTACTTAAATGCCCTACTTTCATGATACGTATAATATCACTGTTGCGTGAACTTACATTTTCCATAAATTTCACCCGAAAGCCAAATATCCCTAACTTTTTGTGAGTAGTGTATATATATATATATATATATATATATACTTATCCTTTTTTCTTTGAAAATTGCTTTTATGTGGATTTTAGCAGACAGTTGAATAACTGAATATCCTTGTAGAATGCTTTGCAATCTTTTTTGTATAAAAGGTTTTCTCACAGAAAATGGCAACACTGAGAAACAAATTCTGCCTGGAGAAAATGTCCCCTTTCCAGTCAGACCCACAGCTGCTAAAGTCCCCCCACGCGTCCCCTACACTTCCCCCTTTGCCCCCCCCCCGCCCCCGCTCATCCCCTCGCCCACCCACCCCCCCCCCCCCCCCCGCTCATTCTGCTGCAGATTAATGCGTTTTGCTGAGCCACTGAACAGGAGAGGAATTAATTGCGACTGAAAGCATCGTGGGAGTCCTTGTGCAGATGCGGCACACACAGTTAGCCCCACCGGCCAGCGCTGAACCCACGCTGCACTAGCAGAGTATGAAGAGGAGAGATGGACGCCCCCGCGTAATCGCCGTGTCCCCCGAGCTCTCTGGCGCCAATGACGTGATGAAGGCCTGATCGCAAATGGCACTTCACATACCGGTAGACTGTCGCGGCCGTGGTTACATCAGCCGTGTGTGTGTGCGTGTGTGTGTGCGTGTGTGCGTGTGTGCGTGCGTGCGTGCGTGCGTGCGTGCGTGCGTGCGTGCGTGCGTGCGTGCGTGCGTGCGAGAAAGTACAGAAGTCAAATTAAATGGCTAGTTCTCTTTCTGATTATTTGATATTATTTCAGTTTTTGTGAATGCCCGACGGTTCTTTGTGTTGGATGATGGATATTTTATAAACCAGCAGAAGTCGCTCATCCAACGCAGGTTTCTACAGTGACGTTCTCTCTCCAGAGCTTGTTCTTATGTATGTTACCCAATTATTCTTCAGAGAATTATGTTTAATCTAATTTTGAGTTGTAGGTACTGTACTTCCTATGGCCGTACAACCTTGTGCTGCTTCCTATATCCACATTACTGCAGGCTCTGAGGAGTGTAGGGCGTGTGCAGCTTCCTATATCCACATTACTACAGGCTCTGAGGAGTGTAGGGCATGTGCAGCTTCCTATATCCACATTACTACAGGCTCTGAGGAGTGTAGGGCATGTGTAGCTTCCTATATCCACATTACTACAGGCTCTGAGGAGTGTAGGGCGTGTGCAGCTTCCTATATCCACATTACTACAGGCTCTGAGGAGTGTAGGGCGTGTGCAGCTTCCTATATCCACATTACTACAGGCTCTGAGGAGTGTAGGGCGTGTGCAGCTTCCTATATCCACATTACTACAGGCTCTGAGGAGTGTAGGGCGTGTGCAGCTTCCTATATCCACATTACTACAGGCTCTGAGGAGTGTAGGGCGTGTGCAGCTTCCTATATCCACAGTACTACAGGCCCTGAGGAGTGTAGGGCGTGTGCAGCTTCCTATATCCACAGTACTACAGGCTCTGAGGAGTGTAGGGCGTGTGCAGCTTCCTATATCCACAGTACTACAGGCCCTGAGGAGTGTAGGGCGTGTGTAGCTTCCTATATCCACATTACTACAGGCTCTGAGGAGTGTAGGGCATGTGTAGCTTCCTATATCCACATTACTACAGGCTCTGAGGAGTGTAGGGCATGTGTAGCTTCCTATATCCACATTACTACAGGCTCTGAGGAGTGTAGGGCGTGTGCAGCTTCCTATATCCACATTACTACAGGCTCTGAGGAGTGTAGGGCATGTGCAGCTTCCTATATCCACATTACTACAGGCTCTGAGGAGTGTAGGGCATGTGCAGCTTCCTATATCCACATTACTACAGGCTCTGGGGAGTGAAGGGCGTTCGCTGCTTGAGAACTGACAAGGAACCAATTACGAGCACAAATACAAATAGATTTTTGTTTGTAATTGTGAGTAAAAACTGCAAAATGAATCAATTGGTAGGTTTATCCTCTGGAAGCTTAACAATGCGGTGCCATGCAGGTGCTTTGGAGGTGTATTGGAGGTGCATTGAAGGTACATTTCATTGCTTTAGACAGCAAACCCCTGAATGTCCTGGTGCCCACCATCGCAAAGCTGGTCGGTCATCAGAAACGTCTAAAATGTCCTTTATCGCACACAAAAACAAATTTTAATCAAGCCAATCAAAAACATAATATCCAAATCCTTTCTGTCCATAATTTGAACTGTTCCCTCAAAATGGGTCCCCCATGTCAATGAGGTAAAGGAGGTCTCAGCGGAGCAGCTACCCGTAAACGGGGGCGGGACACGCTCCCACAGTCTGGGGTTAACTTCGTCTGCATGACCGGAACAGGCAGCGGGTGGGAAGGTTTATTTCATACGTGCCCCGGCCCTCCGTGTGTCGACATGCAATATTAAGAGCGTAGCCCAAGACGAAAAGGGAGTGGTTTTTATTCCCATAGTTCTCATTGATATTCCTTCTTGACGTTCAGAAGCACAGATTGTGTTTAATTTAATTACCCCCTCCTGTGATCTCCGTGTTTGGCCAAATTCAGCAGGAGCCTGAAGGCAGCTGACGGGCACCGCAGCTCGAAACGGCTGTTTTAAATTATTTTCACTGTACTCGTATCAAACCCCGTTACGGCGCGTTTGCGGCTTACCGAACGTATTCAAAGCTTTCTTAGCTCCGACAATTTCAATGCAAGAGTAAAGCAACAGTAACAACGGCCCCTTTCCCCTAGGGAAAGATGAGATGTTTTTCCTTAAATTGGGAGACGTGCTGGAGATTGTTTGAACAGAACATGCCCGCGCTCTCTAAACATAACCTCCCACGCCTTCGCCAGACGACCCCGAATTTCTGTCAAATTTTGTATATTACTGACACCTAAACTCGTCTAAATGCTGTTTCAGCTTCAAGGGTTTAATTGTTTTGAGGGGCTTATTTGCCCTGTGTATTCTAATGAAACTTAATGTCTATCATTAACTATTCTAATCATCCGGAATCGCACCCCTGTCTGCATTAAACCACTCCTCGGATAATTTGAACAGATGAGCCCGGATGCTACATGTACTGAATCAACACATAGGCGTGCCAGGAGAGTCATTTTAAAACGTACTGTTTTGATAGCGAGATTGGAGTCGTTAAAGAGGTCAGCGTACATGGGAAGTAAATGGTAAGGAGTCCTTTAAATGTTTATTTTTTATTTTTTTTAACGTTTATTTTGCATATGGTACTCATTAGTGCCAGTAGAATAGAGGCATAAAATAAGCACGCACTTTTATTTGGGTAATTAACAGGCAATTTTGACGACAGTGGCATCCTACCTATTTTAGTGGTGATTAAATGATTGACCCGCAGTCCTTATGCCAGTATATATCTTTCCATTTAAATATCTGTACAAGGGCGGCAAGCCAGACTGTGCTATCATTTTGGTGTTTACAAGTCGCATATTTGCACCGTGTCAGAGGATTTGAACACATTGAAGTCTGCAATCTGACTGATATTATGATACACTGCCTGGCCAAAAAGAAAGTCACCATTGCACCCATCATGCATAGTGCCCACTGTACAAGCCTCTGGAGGCAGTGTTATGATCTGGGGTTGCTTCAATTGGTCAGGTCTAGACTCAGCAACATTATGCAGCAATAAAATTAAGTCAGCTGAGTACCTGAATGTACAGAATGACCAGGTTATCCCATCAATGGGCATATTCCAGGACGACAATGCCAAGATTCATCGGGCTCAAATTGTGAAAGAGTGGTTCAGGGAGCATGAGGAATCATTTTCACACATGAATTGGCTACCAGAGTCCTGACCTTAACCCCATTGAAAGTCTTTGGGATGTGCTGGAGACTTAACAGAGTGGTTCGACTCCCGTCTCGGCCAAAATCGAATGCAACTCTGGACGGAAATAAATGTTGTGACCTTGCATAAGGGTGTTGAAACAATGCCACGACGAATGCGCGCCGTAATCAAAGCTAAAGGCGGTCCAACAAAATATTAGTGTGCAAATTTTTTTTAATTTTTAGCCAGGCAGTGTATAAGGCACCTATACGGTCTGCTTGATGAATAAAATCCATTTAGCTTCTTCCAAATAAAATGGAAAGCTCTGTCCTCTGCCAGGTTGCGCTTGGCATTGGGCACGTCGAGGCTTCGATTCAGACGTAGTTTTAAGGGTGGCGCATCGCTGCGGGTACAAGGGGGCATTGCTCATTTCTGTGCCCGTTTGTGTGCTGCGAGCGGCTGTCCCTGCGGTCTTCTTTACTTAGCAGGAATGCTGTTGTGAAATGGCAAATATCAATCGGCGAGCTGCAATCACAGGGGCCAAGCAGAAGAGCTGTGAATGGAATAGGTGTGTGATATGAACTCATATGAATGAGTTTAATAGTGACTGCGGCGGAGGTCTGATTGATAAGGAACATGCAATCTTCCGCTGGTGATTAAATGTTGGAGCGCTACACTCTGTGAATAATGCCGTGACGAACGAGACAGCCCCACTTAGAAAAGCCCGGCTCATATCCCGTGGCACCGTGCTTTATTCATCTAATTATTGTGGAGGGACTGGCTGTAGGTACGCCCATCACACTGTGGGAAAGGGTGGTGTGCGTGCGTGCGTGCGTGCGTGCGGTATGTCTTGAGGTCTGGATATGTTGTATTTCCTGTGGTAAAACACAATAAAATTGAGTTTGTGGTGTAGACAGCTGTTAAAAAGGGTGTGGCGCTGGCAGCAGTCACAGCTGAAAGGTGAGGTTGGGTGTAGAGGTGAGGTTAGGGTGTGGTTGGGTGTAGAGGCATGTCACAGCTGACAGGTGTGGTTGGGTGTAGAGGTGAGGTTAAGGTGTGGTTGGGTGTAGAGGTGAGGTTAGGGTGTAGAGGCGTGTCACAGCTGACAGGTGAGGTTAGGTGTAGAGGTGAGGTTAGGGTGAGATTGGGTGTAGAGGTGAGGTTAGGGTGTAGAGGCGTGTCACAGCTGACAGGTGAGGTTGGGTGTAGAGGTGAGGTTAGGTTGTGGTTGGGTGTAGGTGTGTCACAGCTGATGGGTGTGGTTCAGTGTGGAGGTGTGTCACAGCTGACAGGTGTGGTTGGGTGTAGAGGTGAGGTTAGGGTGTAGAGGCGTGTCACAGCTGACAGGTGAGGTTAGGTGTAGAGGTGTGGTTAGGGTGAGGTTGGGTGTAGAGGTGAGGTTAGGGTGTAGAGGGTGTAGGTATGCCAGATGAAGAAGGTGCAGAGAAACCAAAGCAGGCCATGTCTCTGGGGAAATCAACATTGTTCTGAGAGATTTAGCCTTGCAGCTACAACAATGTGTGTTTAATGAAATGAGCTCGAGTATTTTGTCTCCTTTGTGTTTCCGTGTGGGCGAGGTTTTTAGCAAAAGGCCCACCTGGATCAGCTCGACATTGGCACACTCAAGATTTTATCACAGAATTTCCCTGTCTCCATTGGAAGTGGTTATCTTGGGCCTCATTCATGAAACATACGAGTATATCAGGGGTTCCCAAACCGGTCCTGGGGGACCCCTGTGTATGCTGGTTTTCATTGCAACCACAGTTGCAATCCCAGAATTTTAACAAGCTGTTAATTTCTTAATTAGGTACTTGTCATGTTTAGAGGAATTATTTACCCTCTTAAGCCACATTATATCAGATATAGCTATTGATGCCATGTAGAATAAACACCCCATGTTCACATTGTGCTATATTATTTAAAGGTGATAAAAAAATTATTTAACAGATCCATTTAAAGGCTGATTTGAATTATGTATTTTAGCTGATCAAATTAATTTAACTGATCAAATTAGAGAGTGAAGTGAATCAACAGGCTCCTAATTGGTGAAAATGTGGACACATGGCCACTAAAACTAACCATTTGGTAGATAATGACGAATTCAAACGCAAAGCAAATGATAACGAGCCAAACCTGCATTGTGTTAATAAGCTTAAAGAAAAGATTATGAGTTAAACGCATGTGTTCAACAACCTAATTAGGAGCCTATTGATTCACTTCACTCTTTAATTTGATCAGTTAAAATACATAATTTTGTAACTTCTTTTTATGTAATTGTTGCAATATAGCACAACATGAACATGGGGAGTTTATTCTCCATGGCATGTATAGTTATATCTGATATAACGTGGCTTAAGAGGGTAAATAATTCCTCAACATGACAAGTACCTAATTAAGAAATTAACAGCTTGTTAAAATTCTGGGATTGCAACTGTGGTTGCAACGAAAACCAGCATACACAGGGGTCCCCCAGGACCAGTTTGGGAACCCCTGGAGTATATGATCAGATTTGCTCTGAAACTGTGCTTAGGAAGATTTCCACAGACATTTCAACATTCATCTTTTTTCTTTTTTAAATCTGAATTTCTTCTTTGGTACGATCAACATCCGTGTGTTTGGAGACATAAAGAGTTATACGCAGAAGAGGTTATTAGTTATAGAATGTTTTAAGTCAAAGCCAAATAAAGTGGCCACAGACAATATTAAGAACAAAGTTATAGGCCTTAATAGGCTACAGGTTCTAACTACATTAACCTGAATAACCTCAATATCTTCACTAGCTTTTTAGTTGTTTATTTAGTTTTCCATTTTGATTTTAGTTTTAGGTTAGTTTTAGTTTAGTTTTAGTTTAGTTTTAGTTTAGATTGTATTTGTATTTCAGCTTCTTCTTCCTCTTAGTTTGAGTTTTGTTGCCGATATTAACCGTGTTGGGAACACAATTAATTTCATATTGTCAACACTTAGCAATAACGTATTTACTGCTGTTGGCTAATCATCCCTTGGGGAGAGATCTTTAGGAAGCGCTCTGGCTCTGATATGTTTGCGCAGAGTGATGAATGGTTAATGTTTGCACAGGACCCTGATGTCAGAATGCACCCTGATGTCATCATGCCTTTTATGGGATTGCTGAGGTGTTTCCTTATGCTAATCAACATGAACAGACATGCACATCATTGTGATACACCTGGGATTTGGCCAAAAATTAATCTTTGCCCATGCGTACATTTTATGAACCAGGCCCATTATGTTTTTTCAAAGTGTTTTTTAAAGTGATAAATTCATTAAATTTATTTATTTCTGTGTATCACATTGTGCACAGTGTTGACGTTAATGTACATGTTAATGTTGAACTGATAACTTGTATTCATAAACTCATATTCATAAAATAAATAAAAATTATTTAAATACGAAATTTGAAATGCTAACAAAGCTCAGACCAGATCAAAAGAAATGTTGTACCACATTTGCACTGAGTAAAACTAGCAGAGTCATCGTCCGTGGGGTTTGGTCCTTTGGGTTCAGGGATTAGTCCTTTTTTAAAATGAATGTGGAGATATGATTGGAATTGTCATTATTTAAATTCAGCAATTTAAGCTGGATACAGGGGACTGGTGTGTTCTGGGTGTGTTTAAATCAGTTACTGCATGTAGTGTAATGTGTAATAGTGTAATGTGCGGTGATGTGCAGAAGTACTCCCTTTTTCAATGCTTATGCTGGGGCTCTTTTATGCGTGAAATAAGTTTAAATTCAGCAAATACGGAACATTGTTGACACCTAAATATTTACCCTCATGTCTGCTTTTGGTGGACTTTTTGGACCTTTGGAACCAGATAAAGGTGCTGCCCATGCTCAGTACCATGGACAGCACTGAACATGCTCTGTACCATGGACAGCACTGACCATGCTCTGTACCATGGACAGCACTGACCATGCTCTGTACCATGGACAGCACTGACCATGCTCATATGGCTACTGCAGGACCACGGTCAGCACTGACCGTGGTTGTATGGAGACTGCAGGACCACGGTCAGCACTGACCGTGCTTGTATGAAGACTGCAGGACCACGGACAGCACTGACCGTGCTTGTATGGAGACTGCAGGACCATGGACAGCACTGACCATGTTCGTATGGAGACTGCAGGACCATGGACAGCACTGACCATGCTCAGGACTATGGACAGCACTGACCATGCTCGTATGGAGACTGCAGGACCATGGACAGCACCAGCCAAGATCACATTCTCACAACAGCAGCAGCAGCGACAATCCTAAGCATAGCAACAGCTGCAGTGTGTCCCTAATCATGGCAGCTCCTGTGTGTGGCCTCATTAATGAGCATTACGGCCTTTTGAGAAGAGAACTGTGTGTGGGTTTCCTTTTGGACTGGGTGCCACTTTTCTGAGCCTGATCTGTCCGCAGGGAAGCTGGTCCTTATGCTCTGAGGCTCAGGATTCTTTTGTTCTGATAGGCGGCTCTGTTTGAGAGCATCGCTAGCTTTGTGATCATTTGTTTCGGTCTGCCTGACTGCCCGGCTATGCTGTAAAAATAACCCTGCTGTGCACTGCAGATCCCCTCAGTCCAACCATACCTCTCAGTCTCCACACCTGGCTCTCTATGGCCATGTCCAAATCAGCTCATTTTTCCATAGAGTTCAATGGGAAAATGAGTTGGAAGAAACAACCCTTAAAGTGATCCATTCATATTTACTGCATATCTGGCAGCAGAGTGATGGTTTGAGGCTCGTTTGATACCCCAAAACCTTGATGCCTTACAGCCATTTATCCAACCATGTGTTCCATACTGTTCCCAGTCTTTTTTTTTTTTTTTTGCCCCTGTCTGTACTTTTTTGGAAAGTTGCAGGCATCAAATTTGAAATTAGCGTATATTTACAAAAATCAATAAAGCTCATAACGTAAAACATTAAATATTTTTTCTTTGTGCTGTTTTCAATTAAATATATGTAAAAGAGAATTTACAAATCACTGCTTTCTGCTTTTATCTGCATTTTACATACTGTCCCAACTTTTTTGGAATTTCGGTTTTCGTTGATAATAGTGGAGGATATTTTTTGCATACTGCATGCCAATAAACAGTATGCAGTAAGCAGTGCACGGTATGCTAGTACACAGTAAACAGGATGCAGTAGATAGGGCTCTGACTCAGACATAGTCCATGACTGTACCTAATCTAACCTGGCTGGCTAGTTACCTTGCAGTGGTACAAATTTCTGTGTGTTTTTTTCTGAGCAACATCTGAGACATCTCTCATAAAAACTAATGCAATTTTCCACAAGAAAATTAAATTGACTTAAGTTTTCGTTTTTAAATAAAAACAAAGCTAACTAGTCTTTTGGGTAAAGAAAGCCTAGCATTGTGGCTGAATCTTGATATTTGTATGAAACCTGGATTCAGCTGCTTTTGCCCTTGTGTACTCGCCTAGCCAAGTTATCTGTATGAAATATGACCATTGTTTTTCATAATTCTGGATCTCGTATGTCACTGGAACACTTTATGTCTGAGGAACTTTGCCCTCTGCTCCACTCCTGTCTTTGTTGCTAGGAGTCACTTCACCAACACAGTGAAACTATAAAGCACAGGAGTAAGAGGTGGTCTGTGTGCTCCTGAAACAGAGCCCCTCTGTCTTAGACAGGAGTAAGAGGTGGTGTGTGTGCTCCTGAAACAGAGCCCCTCTCACTTAGACAGGAGTAAGAGGTGTGTGTGCTCCTGAAACAGAGCCCCTCTGACTTAGACAGGAGTAAGTGGTGGTCTGTGTGCTCCTGAAACAGAGCCCCTCTCACTTAGACAGGAGTAAGAGGTGTGTGTGCTCCTGAAACAGAGCCCCTCCGTCTTAGACAGGAGTAAGTGGTGGTCTGTGTGCTCCTGAAACAGAGCCCCTCTGTCTTAGACAGGAGTAAGAGGTGGTCTGTGTGCTCCTGAAACAGCCCCTCTGACTTAGACAGGAGTAAGAGGTAGTCTGTGTGCTCCTGAAACAGAGCCCCTCTGTCTTAGACAGGAGTAAGAGGTGGTCTGTGTGCTCCTGAAACAGCCCCTCTGACTTAGACAGGAGTAAGAGGTGTGTGTGCTCCTGAAACAGCCCCTCTGACTTAGACAGGAGTAAGAGGTGGTCTGTGTGCTCCTGAAACATAGCCCCTCTGTCTTAGACAGGAGTAAGAGGTGTGTGTGCTCCTGAAACAGCCCCTCTGACTTAGACAGGAGTAAGAGGTGTGTGTGCTCCTGAAACAGAGCCCCTCTGTCTTAGACAGGAGTAAGAGGTGGTCTGTGTGCTCCTGAAACAGAGCCCCTCTCACTTAGACAGGAGTAAGAGGTGGTCTGTGTGCTCCTGAAACAGAGCCCCTCTGACTTAGACAGGATAAAAAGGGGCTTGCGCTCTCTCTGTCTGTCTCCCTCTCTCACTCTTTCTGCTCTTTAGGACAAAACTAGCAGGACAAAACCCAGAAAATAGCTTCCTTTTACAGCACATTCCAAATAAACAATATTGGTATTATATTATTGGCTAATTGGTGCAAGTGGGCTAATAATAGGTCTTGAAAGAGTTTATGACATCACAAATGAGTGATCATGCACTGGCCAATCAAAACATGTTAACTATGAAGAAGCATTTACACCAATATCCACTGCTGCCATCCCCTTGTATGACTGTCTAATATGACCATACTATGGTATTGCTAATTACAGGTAATGAGTCTCCATTGATGTGTTATTAAACATGGACGCTGTGTACCTTAATATAATGAACAGTATGTTATTACAAATAACACATTTATGCATGTGGAAGACAATGGCAAATGTCTTGGGCTTGCTCTTGAATTCAGTTACATTCTTAGAATGGGTTTATTCTTGGCGCCAGTACATACACTTCCTGAAGGGTGTATTATAGTGTACTGCCCAACCTGTCCAAACATGTGAGATGCACATTGATCATTTCAAACATTCACTCAACATCACAATGCACCGCTGACAACTGACAGCAGAAAGTTCACTGTCTGGAGTTGTGGGTACAATGTACTGTCATCCACCTAGGATTTATTGGGCAGCAATTGTCTCCTATCGGTCACCCATTCAGGTTTTGTCTTTAAAAGGTTGATGAGGTCACAGTTGGCCAGTATGAGCTATAAGCAGACCCACAGTAATTGGCAAATGTGATTTTTTTAATACTGTATTTTGAATTGCAAACCGCCTGAACATTGATAGAATTTCCACCCTATAGTTTGACATAAACAGCCCTGTTTAGCATGATAGGTCCCACAATGCACTCATCTGCAGAGGTGAGTATTGTTTTCGTGGTCAGTCTTGGTCATGTTTAAATATAACTGCACATGGATCATAGATTTATACGCAGATTCTCACCCCGGGACATTATCTGGTGAAGTCAGTTGGTTTCATTAAGGCCAGAGTGAATTCCGTGGAGGTATTAAAAGAGAAAAAGATTTGTAAGCTTATAGAATTGTGTGCTTGAGCTTTCACTGTATGTAAAATACATCTCAGAGATTCATGGGCTCGGTGAATAACTCATTGTGCACAAGGTTGTGACCCTTTCTTTGAAGCTGCTCTGCCTGCATTTACCTATTGCCCAGGTATCATGGCTGGAGGATGACATTGAGCGATTGAACACTGAGGGATGAGAATCAATTAGCTGATGACACAAGAACTATAATAAATCATATGTAAGTGCTTGCATGTGTTCTCTTTGGAATAGTTTATTACTATACTTTATATCCAGAGTTGTATTTATGAGATCAAAACACAAAGATGTCGCAGAACAGGTATGTTGCAACTATTCCCCCACCCCCCCCGTGACACATTTACATAAAACTTCACAACCGCAATATCTGTGTGGATGCTTCTGTAATATATTTTTTTCATATTTCACTCTATCGAGTGTTGCTGGAGCATGCTGTGTTTGCTTAAACAACATTTGCATGGTGGGTTATTAGACCATTAAGATATTACTGTGCTGAATGATCCGCATAATCATCATACAAATGACCCCCCCATTGTAGGCCTTTAGAAAAGCAAGCGGGAAAAGCCACAATATCAGTATTGTGTAGCTGACTGTGGAAAAAGCACACAATATCAGTATTGTGTAGCTGACTGAGGGAAAAGCGCACAATATCAGTATTGTGTAGCTGAATGTGGGGGAAAGTGCACAATATCAGTATTGTGTAACTGACTGCGTTTGAGAATAGGGCTGCTGTTCTGCTCCCTATGAAATTGGGTGTACTGACAGCTGGAAGGGAGATGGATTTGATTTAATGAATTTTTTTATTTCATAACACCCTCTGATATTAATAAAAATAGTGAATAAAGGATTGTTTAACGTGTATCTCAGAAAAAAAATGGACCAAACGTAGACTCCGTGTACTTGGGGCCTTTTATGTCATGGTGTCTGAAGGGAGGGTGTGTGTCTGCGTGTGCGTGTGTGTGTGTGTGCATGTCTACCTACATATTTAATTTAAGTGATTGCTGAACTTGCCAACTGTCTGATTAAAAAGAAAATAACGCTTGCTTTTATTTATGAGTCAAAGATGGGGAGAAATATTGGTTGGATGAAGGCCTGCACACAAACTGTATGTGTACACAAGCTTTTATTTCATTCTGTTTGCAGGGCAGTAGAAATTAAGCTGAGTAAGAGTTGAGTTGTGCACATTTGCATTCAGTATATGCATAAAATATGAATAAGCATATTTGAAGATATTTCAGTCTCGAAAAAGTTCCATTCCGCTACAGTTCCTCTGAAAGTTACTGGTTCATCAGAGTTTATATCCCGTATTTTCAAATTCCCCCCCCCTGAGATAAACGAGACTTGGGGGGCGTCAGTGGGCACCTCTCTGCTGGGGGGCTTTACATCACCATGACTCGCGGACCCCCGTCGCTCGCGGACCCCCGTCGCTCGCGGACCCCCGTCGCTCGCGGATGTTTCACCTTAATCTGATGCGTCTGCCTATCTCCGCTTTACCCACGGCGTCCGGCATCTGCGTCCGCTCCCTTCCTACTGGCCGACGTGGTTCTGTTTAACTTCCATGTGTTTGTCCTTATCGGCTTATCGGCTTGATGAGAAAGGAAAACAGTTGTTTGGGAGAGAGAGGGAATCGCTCTATTGCTCTGTATCAGAGGGTGAGGCTGTTTGGGAGAGAGAGGGAATCGCTCTATTGCTCTGTATCAGAGGGTGAGGCTGTTTGGGGAGAGAGGGAATCGCTCTATTGCTCTGTATCAGAGGATGAGGCTGTTTGGGGGAGAGAGGGAATCGCTCTATTGCTCTGTATCAGAGGGTGAGGCTGTTTGGGAGAGAGAGGGAATCACTCTATCGCTCTGTATCAGAGGGTGAGGCTGTTTGGGGGAGAGAGGGAATCGCTCTATTGCTCTGTATCAGAGGGTGAGGCTGTTTGGGAGAGAGAGGGAATCGCTCTATTGCTCTGTATCAGAGGGTGAGGCTGTTTGGGAGAGAGAGGGAATCGCTCTATTGCTCTGTATCAGAGGGTGAGGCTGTTTGGGGGAGAGAGGGAATCGCTCTATTGCTCTGTATCAGAGGGTGAGGCTGTTTGGGAGAGAGAGGGAATCACTCTATCGCTCTGTATCAGAGGGTGAGGCTGTTTGGGGAGAGAGGGAATCGCTCTATTGCTCTGTATCAGAGGATGAGGCTGTTTGGGGGAGAGAGGGAATCGCTCTATTGCTCTGTATCAGAGGGTGAGGCTGTTTGGGAGAGAGAGGGAATCACTCTATCGCTCTGTATCAGAGGGTGAGGCTGTTTGGGGGAGAGAGGGAATCGCTCTATTGCTCTGTATCAGAGGGTGAGGCTGTTTGGGAGAGAGAGGGAATCGCTCTATTGCTCTGTATCAGAGGGTGAGGCTGTTTGGGAGAGAGAGGGAATCGCTCTATTGCTCTGTATCAGAGGGTGAGGCTGTTTGGGGGAGAGAGGGAATCGCTCTATTGCTCTGTATCAGAGGGTGAGGCTGTTTGGGAGAGAGAGGGAATCGCTCTATTGCTCTGTATCAGAGGGTGAGGCTGTTTGGGAGAGAGAGGGAATCGCTCTATTGCTCTGTATCAGAGGGTGAGGCTGTTTGGGGGAGAGAGGGAATCGCTCTATTGCTCTGTATCAGAGGGTGAGGCTGTTTGGGAGAGAGAGGGAATCGCTCTGTATCAGAGGTGAGGCTGTTTGGGAGAGAGAGGGAATCGCTCTATTGCTCTGTATCAGAGGGTGAGGCTGTTTGGGAGAGAGAGGGAATCGCTCTATTGCTCTGTATCAGAGGGTGAGGCTGTTTGGGGGAGAGAGGGAATCGCTCTGTATCAGAGGGTGAGGCTGTTTGGGGGAGAGAGGGAATCGCTCTATCGCTCTGTATCAGAGGGTGAGGCTGTTTGGGAGAGAGGGAATCGCTCTATTGCTCTGTATCAGAGGGTGAGGTTGTTTGGGAGAGAGAGGGAATCGCTCTATTGCTCTGTATCAGAGGGTGAGGTTGTTTGGGAGAGAGAGGGAATCGCTCTATTGCTCTGTATCAGAGGGTGAGGCTGTTTGGGGGAGAGAGGGAATCGCTCTATTGCTCTGTATCAGAGGGTGAGGCTGTTTGGGAGAGAGAGGGAATCGCTCTATTGCTCTGTATCAGAGGGTGAGGCTGTTTGGGGGAGAGAGGGAATCGCTCTATTGCTCTGTATCAGAGGGTGAGGCTGTTTGGGAGAGAGAGGGAATCGCTCTATCGCTCTGTATCAGAGGGTGAGGCTGTTTGGGAGAGAGAGGGAATCGCTCTATCGCTCTGTATCAGAGGGTGAGGCTGTTTGGGGGAGAGAGGGAATTGCTCTATTGCTCTGTATCAGAGGGTGAGGCTGTTTGGGAGAGAGAGGGAATCGCTCTGTATCAGAGGGTGAGGCTGTTTGGGGGAGAGAGGGAATCGCTCTATTGCTCTGTATCAGAGGGTGAGGCTGTTTGGGAGAGAGAGGGAATCGCTCTATTGCTCTGTATCAGAGGGTGAGGCTGTTTGGGAGAGAGAGGGAATCGCTCTATTGCTCTGTATCAGAGGGTGAGGCTGTTTGGGAGAGAGAGGGAATCGCTCTATTGCTCTGTATCAGAGGGTGAGGCTGTTTGGGGGAGAGAGGGAATCGCTCTATTGCTCTGTATCAGAGGGTGAGGCTGTTTGGGAGAGAGAGGGAATCGCTCTATTGCTCTGTATCAGAGGGTGAGGCTGTTTGGGAGAGAGAGGGAATCGCTCTATTGCTCTGTATCAGAGGGTGAGGCTGTTTGGGAGAGAGAGGGAATCGCTCTATCGCTCTGTATCAGAGGGTGAGGCTGTTTGGGGGAGAGAGAGAATCGCTCTATTGCTCTGTATCAGAGGGTGAGGCTGTTTGGGGGAGAGAGGGAATCGCTCTATTGCTCTATCAGAGGATGAGGCTGTTTGGGAGAGAGAGGGAATCGCTCTATTGCTCTGTATCAGAGGGTGAGGTTGTTTGGGAGAGAGAGGGAATCGCTCTATTGCTCTGTATCAGAGGGTGAGGTTGTTTGGGAGAGAGAGGGAATCGCTCTATTGCTCTGTATCAGAGGGTGAGGCTGTTTGGGAGAGAGAGGGAATCGCTCTATTGCTCTGTATCAGAGGGTGAGGTTGTTTGGGGGAGAGAGGGAATCGCTCTATTGCTCTGTATCAGAGGGTGAGGCTGTTTGGGAGAGAGAGGGAATCGCTCTATTGCTCTGTATCAGAGGGTGAGGCTGTTTGGGAGAGAGAGGGAATCGCTCTATTGCTCTGTATCAGAGGGTGAGGCTGTTTGGGAGAGAGAGGGAATCGCTCTATTGCTCTGTATCAGAGGTGAGGCTGTTTGGGGGAGAGAGGGAATCGCTCTATTGCTCTGTATCAGAGGTGAGGCTGTTTGGGAGAGAGAGGGAATCGCTCTATTGCTCTGTATCAGAGGGTGCGGCTGTTTGGGAGAGAGAGGGAATCGCTCTATCGCTCTGTATCAGAGGATGAGGCTGTTTGGGAGAGAGAGGGAATCGCTCTGTATCAGAGGGTGAGGCTGTTTGGGAGAGAGAGGGAATCGCTCTATTGCTCTGTATCAGAGGGTGAGGCTGTTTGGGAGAGAGAGGGAATCGCTCTATTGCTCTGTATCAGAGGGTGAGGCTGTTTGGGAGAGAGAGGGAATCGCTCTGTATCAGAGGGTGAGGCTGTTTGGGAGAGAGAGGGAATCGCTCTATCGCTCTGTATCAGAGGGTGAGGCTGTTTGGGAGAGAGAGGGAATCGCTCTATTGCTCTGTATCAGAGGGTGAGGCTGTTTGGGAGAGAGAGGGAATCGCTCTATTGCTCTGTATCAGAGGGTGAGGCTGTTTGGGGGAGAGAGGGAATCGCTCTATTGCTCTGTATCAGAGGGTGAGGCTGTTTGGGAGAGAGAGGGAATCGCTCTATTGCTCTGTATCAGAGGGTGAGGCTGTTTGGGAGAGAGAGGGAATCGCTCTATTGCTCTGTATCAGAGGGTGAGGCTGTTTGGGAGAGAGAGGGAATCACTCTATTGCTCTGTATCAGAGGTGAGGGAGGTAGGAGGGGCTTGCAGTAGTAGTAGTCTTACTAGGGGCACACACAGCGATATCACCATTGGGGCTTGGCTTGGCTTTCCACCCGGTGTGGACTGACTGAATAGAGTTAAAGTCATGGAGGTCAGATGCAGGAGCCATGTTAGCAGAGCCATGTTAGCGGAGCCATGTTAGAGGTGCGTGGAGGAGGTGCGTGGTGGAGGTGCGTGGCGTTTTGGACCACACTCCCACTCTGGGACCCTCTCCACAGCAGACAGGAGGGTCTACCAGGCTGGTACAGTGTTCCAAAGGGATAATCAATTCCATCAATAAGAGGAGCTTTAACACGGAGAGTGGAATTTTACAGCCCCCCCTCCCTCCCTCTCTCCCCCCCCCCCCCCCATCTCCCCTCTTATTTTCCTATTGTTCTAAAACAGCACGTGAATAATGGCTTTTTTTTTGTTTTTTTTCTTGGCAGATCAACAGATGGGGTTGTCTCATTTGGTGATTCCCAAAGGGCCGGTTTACTTTCCCTTGTCCTTTCCCCCCCCCCCCCCCACACACCCCCCCCTCCCCCCACACCCCCCCCCCACACACCCATCCATATAATATGAATAGCATAAGGACTAATGGGTCTAAAAACAGTTCCATTGCTTGTTATTTTTATATAGTGAAATATCTGCTGATCTGATCTACGCAATCAGTAACAACCATTTTGATGGAACTACTTTCTCTTTTTAACATCAAATAAAGCCCATAATTATCTCATCTGAAACCTGTAGCATACTAGGGCCTGTGTTTCACCATGTGTCCTAACTTTGATTTACTTTTCAATTTAAATGAGTGTTATTTTTTTTCTTCTCAGACTACAGTTTTGCAAGCTAATTTTGGATGAAAGCCGGGACGAAAGATAAATGCTTGTCTGTGACTAAGTTAAGGACAAACTTAAACTTGGCCGAAAATACGCCGTTACCATGGTGACCCATACCGAGCTCTACAACATAAACACCACCTGCAGTAGGACATAAATGTTTTTCACAGTTTATCATTTCATAATTCCTGGATTGTAACGACCTATATCCCTTAAGGCTTTTATTTATACTGCTACAATTACTGCCACCACATATGAATTATTTCTGCTA
This sequence comes from Synaphobranchus kaupii, assembly GCA_029718625.1. Lineage (NCBI taxonomy): Eukaryota > Metazoa > Chordata > Actinopteri > Anguilliformes > Synaphobranchidae > Synaphobranchus > Synaphobranchus kaupii. The sequence continues at coordinate 33,778,018 of CM056380.1, read as the reverse complement.
ATTCCACCATGATTAACGCCATGTATTTCATTGTTTATCACTACCACCACCACTTCCCTCACAAAATGTATCCTACTTCTGTTACTATATGGGCAGAAATTGGTGCCAGCAATTTGTATTTTAATTTCAATTAAATGTGTAATGTTTAAACTGACTTATTGTATTGAAAATTTGAGTTTGTTGCTATGATCGACAGGAATGTTAGTGACAATGTTTTTCATTAGCCAACCAACAAGCTGGAGCTAAATCTTGGCGTCACTTATCTCGAATATTGCCATGATAATTTAATCATACGTCAACATGACATGCTAAAAATGGAAATTTATACAAAATATCAACCTTTTTTGCCATTTCATGGGAATGTTTTGTCCAGTGGTGACCAATGAAGCATAATGTTCCTTAAAGTCTTACAATTGTGTGCAAGCTGTTAGCGCTAACACAATTGTGCGCAAGCCGTTAGCACTAATGCAAATGTGCCCAAGTTGTTAGCGCTAACGCAAATGTGCCCAAGTTGTTAGCGCTAACACAAATGTGCCCAGCTAACAGCAGACCTCTTGATGAAGCGTGTTTGAGAAAAATATAGATTTATATTAAGTCTGTTGTGGCATCAGCTAATTAATTCCCCATGTTTCAAAGATATATTATTACATCCTGTTAGCTTTATAAAATCCTGGCCAATAGCCAAAGACTGCAATCTATGTGTAAATCTATTATCTAAGCATCGTGGCAGTTAAATCTGACAGAGACTGAATGCAGGAACAAGCTCCACCACCATTAATGAGTGCATTATGGGACCTGAATGTCAGGTACTTCCGGCATCAATCAAAAGGGTATGAACCTTAAGGGTGTTCATTCTGTCAGCGTTGAGTCAGTTTAAAATAAAAACGTGCTGTTTCACAGCCTCAGGGAGGACGGTGAGTTCAGGTGAAACCTCACAATGTGTCTTATGCACAGTGGGGGGAACAAGTATGATAAAGAGGTTGCACTTGCTCTTTCAGACTACCTCTCTGCCCATAAAGTAGGACCCTTGTACCTGGTTAAACCGCCTTTAACTTGGACTTGACCGAACTAGCATGGAAAAATTAACCTGCCAACCGAAGTGCACTTCTCGTACGCGCGGCTTAGCGGCTTCATTTTGGCGTTTGCGGAACCGTTTATTGAGGGGGGGGGGACAAACAAAAACAACAAATGCTTGCATTTAATCATGCAGCCACCTGTTGAGGGCAGGTGACTACTAAGTGGCCCGGAGCTAAGAGCTAAATTACTAAGAGCTGAAACAGTTATTACAGTCGATGGTACGGTTCTATGTCTGTGTTCCTGACTTAATCCAGCCTCCAGCATTAGAGGCACGTTGCTCATTCGTAGTGTGATGAATAGTTAGGCCCGCTGCCCTAGAACAGTGACACTAATTATTTTTCCTGAGTTTGGGTGTAGTTTGATGTACTTTGGCTTTTCTTATAGATCTGGTCAAACCTCCTGCTAACATTCTCGTTAAAATTTCACATTTATTTATTGCGGCCTGCGCCGCATTCCTGGCCCGTTATCCTCGTAAATGTTGGGGTTCTTCGTCTGTGTCTCCCCCTATACCCTCTGAGATCCCCAGGGTACTTTCCTCGGCTTCTGGCAGCCTGTGCAAATGTTCAGAATTCAGGGCATTTTTCTCCTGTCCGTCGTAGTCGGCTCATTCAGTGCTTTCCTTTTCAACATTCTGTTCCTTTTCATTTCATTCACAATGCAGTCGATTAAGAGCCCTTGTATGCGGTGACAATTGAAAAAGAAACCGATGATCACTAACTTACAGCATTATACATACATAGTTGAATATGGTAACAATCTTTTCTATATACAAAAAAATTAAAAAAATACAAAAAAAGTGGGAGCTGTTGTACTTTTGTTCTCACAACAGAAATGTCTAATTTACTCAAGCTTCTCCAATCCAGCTGTCAGGTGGTGGAGATGTCTGCACAGGAAGTGATGTCGTCTCCTGGGGCCTTTATCTCAGCAGAAATCTGCAGTCAGGATGTTTAGTCCTCACAAAGGCCTTTTGAATCCCTCTAACAGGCATCGCACTTATCATCGCAAGCTTTTGTGCTTTTACTTCAATTATCCCGCTGAGATTTTAGACACAATCTTAACATCCTCCCCTGCACCTAAAACATGCCTGTCATTGTCTGTGAGTTGATGAGATGGGCTAAGCCTTTAAGTTGGTCAGGATGCTCATAACTTTACACCAGACTACCTCTCCTCCAATTAGCTCCCTTCCACACTTCCTCTCCTCCAATTAGCTCTCTTCCATATTATCTCTCCTCCAATTAGCTCTCTTCCACAGTACCTCTCCTCCAATTAGCTCTCTTCCACAGTACCTCTCCTCCAATTAGCTCTCTTCCACAGTTCCTCTCCTCCAATTAGCTCTCTTCCACAGTTCCTCTCCTCCAATTAGCTCTCTTCTACAGTACCTCTTCTCCAATTAGCTCTCTTGTACCTCTCCTCCAATTAGCGCTAGCTCTCTTCCACAGTACTGCAATGCAATTAGCGCTAACTCTCTTCCACAGTACTGCAATGCAATTAGCGCTAACTCTCTTCCACAGTACTGCAATGCAATTAGTGCTAGCTCTCTTCCACAGTACTGCAATGCAATTAGTGCTAGCTCTCTTCCACAGTACTGCAATGCAATTAGCGCTAGCTCTCTTCCACAGTACTGCAATGCAATTAGCGCTAGCTCTCTTCCACAGTACTGCAATGCAATTAGCGCTAGCTCTCTTCCACAGTACTGCAATGCAATTAGCGCTAGCTCTATTCCACAGTACTGCAATGCAATTAGCGCTAGCTCTCTTCCACAGTACTGCAATGCAATTTGCGCTAGCTCTCTTCCACAGTACTGCAATGCAATTAGCGCTAGCTCTCTTCCACAGTACTGCAATGCAATTAGCGCTAGCTCTCTTCCACAGTACTGCAATGCAATTAGCGCTAGCTCTCTTCCACAGTACTGCAATGCAATTAGCGCTAGCTCTATTCCACAGTACTGCAATGCAATTAGCGCTAGCTCTCTTCCACAGTACTGCAATGCAATTAGCACTAGCTCTCTTCCACAGTACTGCAATGCAATTAGCGCTAGCTCTATTCCACACCCGTGCAATGCAATTAGTGCTAGCTCTCTTCCACACCCATGCAATGCAATTAGCGCTAGCTCTCTTCCACAGTACTGCAATGCAATTAGCGCTAGCTCTCTTCCACACCCATGCAATGCAATTAGTGCTAGTTCTCTTCCACACCCGTGCAATGCAATTAGTGCTAGCTCTCTTCCACACCCATGCAATGCAATTAGCGCTAGCTCTCTTCCACACCCATGCAATGCAATTAGCGCTAGCTCTATTCCACACCTGTGCAATGCAATTAGCGCTAGCTCTCTTCCACACCCATGCAATGCAATTAGCGCTAGCTCTCTTCCACACCCGTGCAATGCATTTAGCGCTAGCTCTCTTCCACAGTACTGCAATGCAATTAGTGCTAGCTCTCTTCCACACCCATGCAATGCAATTAGCACTAGATCTCTTCCACACCCGTGCAATGCAATTAGCACTAGATCTCTTCCACACCTGTGCAATGCAATTAGCGCTAGCTCTCTTCCACACCCGTGCAATGCAATTAGCACTAGATCTCTTCCACACCCGTGCAATGCAATTAGCACTAGATCTCTTCCACACCTGTGCAATGCAATTAGCGCTAGCTCTCTTCCACACCCATGCAATGCAATTAGTGCTAGCTCTCTTCCACACCCGTGCAATGCAATTAGCGCTAGCTCTCTTCCACACCTGTGCAATGCAATTAGCGCTAGCTCTCTTCCACACCCGTGCAATGCAATTAGCGCTAGCTCTCTTCCACACCCGTGCAATGCAATTAGCGCTAGCTCTCCCACACCTGTGCAATGCAATTAGCGCTAGCTCTCTTCCACACCCGTGCAATGCAGTTAGCGCTAGCTCTCTTCCACACCCGTGCAATGCAACTAGCGCTAGCTCTCTTCCACACCCGTGCAATGCAACTAGCGCTAGCTCTCTTCCACACCCATGCAATGCAATTAGCGCTAGCTCTCTTCCACACCTGTGCAATGCAATTAGCGCTAGCTCTCTTCCACACCTGTGCAATGCAATTAGCGCTAGCTCTCTTCCACACCCATGCAATGCAACTAGCGCTAGCTCTCTTCCACACCCATGCAATGCAATTAGCGCTAGCTCTCTTCCACACCTGTGCAATGCAATTAGCGCTAGCTCTCTTCCACACCTGTGCAATGCAATTAGCGCTAGCTCTCTTCCACACCCATGCAATGCAACTAGCGCTAGCTCTCTTCCACACCCATGCAATGCAATTAGCGCTAGCTCTCTTCCACACCCGTGCAATGCAATTAGCGCTAGCTCTCTTCCACACCCATGCAATGCAACTAGCGCTAGCTCTCTTCCACACCCACGCAATGCAATTAGCGCTAGCTCTCTTCCACAGTACTGCAATGCAATTAGCGCTAGCTCTCTTCCACACCCATGCAATGCAATTAGTGCTAGCTCTCTTCCACACCCGTGCAATGCAACTAGCGCTATCTGTCTCTCATAGTACTGCAACGCAATTAGCGCCACTAAACACATAGATATGTGGATTTTGTTTTGGGGAAAATAAGGGGGTGGGAGATGGGAAATAAAAGGGCCTTAATTTGACCCCTTCGACCCCTAATATTCAAGTTGCGATCCTCGAGGGCCGAGGACTGCTGGTTTTCCACCCTCCCTTCATCAGGGAGTCAGGTGTGATGACAGTCTGGTCAATCAGTAGCACTAACTGTTCCATTAATTATCTGGGAGAAAGAAAACCAGGACCGGTTTTGGATTTGAGGGCCAAATTTGAGTACACAGGCCTTAGACTGAGGGATTTGTCTCAGTGACAGGTTGTTCACAACTTCAGCATTTACAACCCCGCTGATTTAATCTGTCACTCTGTAAATGAATAAACTCAAACTTCGCCTCTTTCTAAAGGCGTCGTTTTACCACCGAGCACATTACAGACAGGGACACTCATCTGACTGATTAATTAAAAATCCTGCCATTGAATTCCTGGCATTCCTCAAGCTATTTCTCACGAGGGTAAATCAAAGACTGATCAGATCGTATCCCCATTGAACCATGTAACCGATAGCGGCAACGAGTGTGTGCAACTGTGTGCCACTTTAAACCTCCATTATGCACACATTCTAGCAAATCAGAGATCGCCGATGTGGAGAGAGAGACATGTAGTTGCACAGATAGTTTGTAGGACAATCTAGCTGTTTATTTGTCAAACAAATTAAATAACAATGTTTTTTTTGCTTTGCCAAATTTACTCACAGTCTCATTCTCTCTCACTCTCTCTCTAAACTCGGGTATTAGCTTTATGTTCTGTTAATAATTTCTGCTGAATTGGTTTTTAATGACATTTAAACATATGGAAGTGAACACAGGTGTTTCTCTGCCTGGCCTGGGCTCTGACAGAGCCATTACATTAGCAATTACTCAGATGTAAATTCTGAAGATTTTTCAGCCATAGATTTAATCCGCATTCAGACTGACACTAATGGCCTTGCAGAGCCCTGCTTCTCCAAAAGGCATATTCTCACTTACCGACAGCAGACGAGCTATTCAGGGTGAACGCAAAACCAAACTCCTGGTGCCGTCTTGCTTGCTGCAACTGAAAAGGGCACAAGTTTCCTCACAAAAACAAAGCTTCTTGCACTGTTCATCGTCTCTTTTGAACGGGAAAAAAGAGCCTGAATTTCTATGACTACAAAACAGATGGTTTTCTTTCAGCTTTGGCCATTGTCACAATATTTTAGATTTTCATATTCTATTTGACTATGGTCTCTTGATGTATAAAATCTTTTGTTGCAGAAAAGACGGCACTCACTGTTGTGCTGGCTGTAATTAAAAGATCCAATTACACGTTCATAAAGAAGCCATAAACAATAATTCTGTTCTCATTTAATATCACATCATTGTGGATGTCTGAGTGCAAGAGAGAGTGTGAGGGAGACGGTGTGTGTGTGTGTGTGAGAGAGAGAGAGAAAGTACAATAATCCCCACAGTTGTGGGACTCTGTACTGACTGCCGTGGAGCTGCTGTAGTGCTGTATGGGCATGGCACAGCGAGTTGGTGGGTGGGTGTGGGGGTGTAGTTTTGGAGGGTGGGGTGGGTAGGAGGTGCCTGTGTCCCTCAGCCCAGGGCAGTGAGGAGGTTGAGCAGAGTCTGGCGCTCTCAGCCCTTCAGGCGTACAGGCAGTTAAGATGTGCCAGAGGCATGGAGGTGTCTGTTACCAGATAGAATGTGTAAGACCCAATGCCAGCTGCTCTCTCTGCTCCCAGGAGGACAGAGGAGATGCACAGAATGTGTGTCTTTATCTCTCTCCCTCTCCCTCTCACCCCCTCTCCCCCTCTCCCCCTCACCCCCTCTCCCTCTCTCTCTCGTTCGCTTGTTTGCTTTCAACCTCAAATTCAAATAGAAATGCATAATTGCTTTCAGATTAAACGTGTTATATTAGCATGATAAGCTAAGTGACACGCACGTGCACATGCACACAGTGTTGGCAGCGTGACTGTAAACAGCGGTTCCTTTGACTCGTTCCTCCCGGATTCGTTCACTGATCTAGTTCAGACTCGTTCACTGACTCTTTCTCGTTCACTGATTCCTCTCGTTCACTGACTCTTTCTCGTTCACTGATTCCTCTCGTTCACTGACTCTTTCTCGTTCACTGATTCCTCTCGTTCACGGACTCTTTCTCGTTCACTGATTCCTCTCGTTCGCGAACGAGACATGCAGTGAGAGGGGACTCCCCAGACTGAAGGCAGAACCCAACTTGAAATTTCTCAGAAATGAATCACCTACTACTGTCCGTTGTAGGTGAATTCCTACAATAGCCTAGCATCCACTGTTATTATGTTATTCACAGTTCTTTTAGAAATATTTAGCCTACATTTTTAAATAAATACATCGGGTTTGTTTTCGTGCAATTTAGGCAAGTTAGTTCGTAAATAGGTGGCCTGGTGTGAGTTACTAAATCGCCAGTTAGCTACTAAAGGTTTTAATCTATAGGCTATTTTATTTTATTAAAAAGGAGCATAGCCTCATATTTATCAGTGTGGGACAATTTCTTATAAATGTGCAGGCTATCTTCTAGATGTTAGGCTATATCATGTTATACATATAATGTTCTCTCAATGTAGTGTAGCCTACTTAAATTGTATATTTCCGGATTTTCGCTGATAATATGGAGTATATTTTTCACATAGCTACTGCATGTCACTAAAGAGTTGGCTATGCTAGTAGGCTACACAGGACACGGTAGGCTAGATAGGGCGATTCGGAATTTCGGAGCCATGAACTAATTTGCGACTCTGTCTTTAAAAAAATGTAGGCTACTCTCTTGTTCACATTTTATTTGCTTCATGCAAAGAACTATAGCGTTTCTCAGATGTAACTGGGCGCTTAGAAATCTAAATGCTTTTATTTATACTCAGGCAAGTGTTCAGTGCAATACGAAGATTAGGGAAAGGACGCTCGGAGCTGCAGCGACTGCGTATTATTATGCCAAACTCTGGAGAATCCGGACCCAGTGAACGTCACAACAGCATGTATGGTTCCTTCACGGATTCGTTCCTCTCGTTCACGTAACTTCCCACCGCTCTTGGTCACACACAGACGGGAGGGGCTCGGAGAGCATGCCCCGCTCAAGCGGATCAATGCTGCCATTGGCTAATGGCTTGTTAAATACGAGTAGCTGCAACTTCAGCGAATGGGAATCTCGAAATTGAGAGAGGAACCAAAGGAACAAATCCGAACACGGAGATGTTCTCATTGTTAGGTAGAATAAACATAGTAATGAAAAAAATTACTCTTTATAAATGCAACATTGACAAAATCACATGGGTATTACAATTTCTGCATAGGTTCTGCGACAAGTGTTTGAAATCTTCTGTGGTGAGGCCGATGTTCTCGTCCACCACAGAATGAGATGAGTGAAAGTTGGTGTGCTTGCGAGTTTCTTTATCGAGACCAATAATTTAAACCGATTGTCTCATCATGGTGTGAGGTGCCGACCCGTTCGGCTCCTTGTCCCACACTGATGTGATGGTTTTTTTTTTTTAAAGTCTATCATTTTGTTTCATGCAATGTGGCAAAGGTTGCATTAGAAACATGGGCACCAAAGATCTGCAAACGTTTGCAAATTAAGGAGTGGACGCTTCTTGCTTGTGATGGGCCAAATGGAGGCTCAAATAGAATCAGGATTTTTACATTTTACAACAGCTGGGCAAGTAATTAGTAAACATTAACTTGACCATTTTGAAGAAGAGAAATATGCATTGACGCACATTGTGTGTGTGTTTGTGTGCGTGTGCGTGCGCGATCAGTGTCATTGATGTTACTCACGGTAAGGTAAACGCCGCTGTTCTCTCTCTCTCACGCACCTTCACTTCTGAGCTGTGGGAGGGAAAAAAGAAAATAGTCTGAGACTATCCACCATAACACACCGGAGAGTAAGGTTCTTATCACTCCCCTGGCAGGCTAGTAATTCACATTTTTACTGGCCTGGAAAGCTTGCCAAGTGCCAGTGGACAGTTTATTTTCCAGGCATGGTCAGAATAGTTATGGTCAGTAAGAGAAATCCACATTAAATGCGCACTGAAAATATATCAGAGTAAAAATTAGTAGTTTTCTAGTATCAGGAATCAATTTTAAAACTTTATTTTTTTTTTTTTTTTTTTTTTTTTTTGCTGATGGGAGTTGCATTTTATTTATAAAAAAAAATTAAAAAAAAGCTGTTTATAGAGCTACGCAGTTGCATCACAGGAATTCCAATTGATGCCGTGAGAAAACCGAAGAACCGTTACACCCCTCCAGGAGGTGCCTTTTTGGGTCAGTTGTTTGTTTATTTTCACGATGGAAAATTGTGTGTGTGTGTGTGTGTGTGTGTGTGTGTGTGGTTATATGTGTTTCCATGTGTTTCTGTGTGTCTGTTTCTTTGTGTGCATGTGTGTGTGTGTGTGTGAGAGAGAGAGATTTCATCACTGTTCTCAATTCATTCTGATGGGCTTGGCACAATATTCACTATTTGAGGTGGCCTTTACATCTTTATTTCTTTATAATGCTTTCTCATCCTGTCCTTGCTTTGTCCTTTTTTTTTTTAAAATGAAAATGAGATGTTTTAAGTCTGAGGCACGCACATATCTTGGCTTTTCTTTTTGATATGCTGATTAAATACATGGCACAGCTTGTGTGTGTGGAGGAGCCCTTTTCTTCCCTTTAAGTTTACAGGATGTATTGATACCAGTGAATGCATGCCTTCGGATGGGCTTGATTTCTCTCTGGCTTTGCCTGGGGTGACTTCGGCGAATGCTTTTGAGACGCAGCTTGGCTTGAGAAGGGCTGCTGAATAAGAACAGGCAGATTGATGAGGCCGTGTGTTTGAAGTCGCGCACGCTGGAGAAGAAGGGCTCTGCCCTGGAATAGCTTTGGTTTGGCGCTTGTGAGGCAGCTTTCCTGCCCGTCTCAGAAAGAATATCTTCGCCTACAGCCTGCAGGGCCATCATTTCTGTCATTTCTAATGGCTCTTCACCTTCTCCCGAACAAATCAGCTCTTCCAAATAAAATGAATGTCTCAAATTTCCAGGCTTTACTAGGTCATGCTCTAATCACTATGTCCTTTCTATTCAATTGCAATTACTACTTTGGGTGGATTTATCTATCTAAAATTCCCAAAACGGAATGTTTGGTCCAGCGAAATTCATCTGACATTTGTAAGAAAAAATAATTCAAAGAATAGGAAAAATGAAAAGGGTGGGGGAGGCACTCGTATGATCGAGCTCCTGTGCAATCAGAACAAAACTATAACAATAACCTGACCTTATAACAATTACCTTAGCCGTTACCCCCGTCACATCGGACCTTGCTCATACGATCCACAGGTACGGCTAACGGCTAACTGCCAGAGCCCATTAATGAAGAAACATCTACGCCAGTCTTCAACTTGACAGCATGGGCTTTAAAGAATGGAGTTTGCGCATTCACTGTGGAAGATACAGTGTGTGTTTCCTTTCCCAGGGAGTATATGCATTCAATATCTTCCTGCCATGGCGGGCAGTGGGTTGAAAAATAAACCTGTGCAAACTGTTGAGTTCAGGCAAATTTGCAGTTTTACTAGTTGAAAATGCCTATTGTCAGTGTACTTTTGTGTTTTGTGAAATAACATCATAGCCTTTCGTATAATTGTCCTGTATTTACAACGCACATCACCTGTGATGGAGGTCAACAAAGTGATTTCCAATTATTCCCCACTAATACATCTCTTTTAGTTATTAATTTAGTTTCTTTAGATATCGGCAATGTACGGAACAACCATACTGACGACCCCTGCTATGTATTGAGGACTGACAAGAATCTCATTTTAGTCTGACAAGACCTTATTTCTCCTCCATTTTTGGAATTTCAGTTGTAACCGTAGGCAACCACGATGCTGCATCATCCTCCGTTGGTCTGGGACATCTGCTTCCGCCAGAATGCTGACTTGTGTAAAATGCGAAATAATTGTCCGATGTAGCCAATGAAAGCTCGTCTTTTTGAGAGAGTACTGCTGAGAGGGTTGCAATGAGTCAATATGTTTCCAGAACTGAAGAGCCATCAGTGGAAGGCAAGATAAGTGAGCGTTGGTTGGAATTCTGTATTGATCTTATCCAAAGACACTGGAGTGGTAATTCTTAATCAAATATACACAAGTGGCTCACTTGTGTAAGTTCTTATAATTAGGGCGCTTTGGTGTAAAGCCATTCATTCAGTCGTAATTTTCTTTTTTTTGCTTAATTTATGAGGCCTACCTCCAATGGCCTAAGTACTATTTTATAGTATGGTATTGAAAACAGACACAATCACATAATTTGTTCAAACCTGTGATGTAGCCATTTGTACTTCTTGTTTCTTTTATGAAATGTGTTAAATAAGGTGAACATTGTAAAATACAATTGACCAATCAGGCAATGGTTTCACACAAAATCGAGATTTCACACACCAGATTTCAGTTAAAACCTCATACAAAGTGCATCGAATCCAGGATCGGGACACTGTAGCCTCATCTTCCCGTTCTTAGCTGACAGGAGTGTAACCCGCTGTGGTCTTCTGCTGCTCTAGCCAATCCACTTCAAGGTTTTGTTCAGAGATGCCCTTCTGCACACCACAGTTGTAAATTGCTGTAATTTGAGCATTTGTGGTCTTTCTGTCAGCTTGAAAAAGTCTGCCCGTTCTCCTCTGACCTCTCTCACTAACATGGTCCTTTCACCCACAGAACTGCCGCTCACTGGACCTTTTTTTTGCTTATCGCACTGTTCTCTGTAAACTCTAGAGACTGTAGTGTGGGGAAATCCCAGGAGAGCAACTGTTTCTGAGATGCTGATATCTCCACGTCTGGCACCAACAATCATACCATGGCCAAAGTTGCTTTGATCATGTGTCTTACCCATTCGAACGTTCGGTCGGACCGCAAGTAAACCGCTTCACCGTTGTCTGAATGGTTTATCTATTGAGTTGCAGCCATGTGATTCCCTGTTTGGAGGAATAGTTTATTTGCGTTAACAAGGTGTATCTAATAAAGTGGCCGCTTAAATATGAATATATACATGACCGGATCCATACGTCAGACACACAGGCATTTTTAGTTTTTCATCTCATATTAAAGTACAGAATCAGAGCTACAAAATGGGTATCGCTTGATGAGATAGAGTACATATTTCTGGAGATATGGCAGTTTGAATATTGTGGTTTGGCAAAACAGTTTTGAGAAAACTGACTGAAGATTTTGTTGTCATTCTGCCCTTTTTTTAAAATCATAAAATACACCCTCAAACCAGGAACTATTGTATGAAATTATTATATTTGTGTCATCCGTAACCCAGTGCTCACTATGATTTTGAATGTTTCATTATGATAATGTTTCAACCCTAAATTTACAAAAGTATGAAAAAATCCATACAGTTGAAGTCGGAAGTTTACATACACTTAAGTTGAAGTCATTAAAACAAATTTTTAGCCACTCCACAGATTTCATGTTAGCAAACTATAGTGTTGGCAAGTCAGTTAGGACATCTACTTTGTGCATGACACAAGTAACTTTTCCAACAATTGTTTACAGACAGATTATATCACTTATATTTCACTATATCACAATTCCAGTGGGTCAGAAGTTTACATACACTAAGTTGACTGTGCCTTTAAATTTTTTATATTTGGTCGCATATCCTTTGCATGCCATGACTTCCTGATGTCTGTGACCCAACAACATCAAAAGACTGTTGATATCTTATTTTCTGGTACTCTTACAAGCGATACTATAACGTCTCTGCATATGAATGGATCTCTATGGGAATTGGGGGGTGGGACTAGATTCATATATATACTCACAAAATGTCAACCTGTGATGCCCGGCTCACACAGTCACAACGTTATTTAGGTTAGCCCCCCATATATAATATTTATATGATGCAAGAACAGCAGTGAGAATTAAAGGGATATCTCTCCCCTGAGAAAGCTCTAGGGGCCTGCAAAAGATATATCTCTCCCCTGAGAAAGCTCTCGGGGCCTGCAAAAGATATATCTCTCCCCTGAGAAAGCTCTAGGGGCCTGCAAATTTAGGAGAAAAAAAATCTCCCTAAGGAGGAAGAAACCTTTTGGGCAGCTAAACTCTGGGGACATCCCCCCCCTCGCCTCTGAGGATTGGATCCAAATGGATTGGGTCCAGGTCATGTGATATGTGCACTGTTTTCCGTTTATAGGAAATAAAAGGAGGTGTGAGGATAGTGTGTTGGCAGGAACGGTTTCCGGGATTCCCAAATCAGGGTTAATGCATTGGGATAAAAGGTCATCTGTGATCATCTTCAGAATTTTATCGCCACGCATCTCAAAAACGTATTTTAAAATCTAAAAATAAGTGGTATCTTAATTATACGGAGAATTTCTCACACTTCACAGGAAAGATATTCGAAAAGGATTTAAATGCCTCTGGACTAAATTGTGTTAATATTCTTGCGCCAGATTTGTCTCCCGAATTAAAGATCAAAAGCACACTTTTCTAATGCGAGGAAAGGGAACGCAGAATTCCCAGTTGTTCCCTCATTTAATTCACATGTCCAGAAACTCTTGGCGTTGAGAACGGTTCACTTCCTGAAACTCCCTCTCTTCATTCGTTTTGGGGGGAAATGGCAGCCATTTTTACCCTACGCTTGCCTCAGACGGTGAAAATACTGCATTATTTTACTGTGTAGTCCCTGCAGTTTAACCTGAGCTCATACGTTTGTGGACTTGGATCACCGTTAAGAGTGGGGGGGGTTGGTTGAGCTTGGGGGGTCAACAGTGGTTAGGCCGAGCCCGTTTATCCTGCACTGCAGACTGCTTCCCAAACCCACACACTGATCCCCTGATTCTGAGCCCGCACACCGCCTTCAGTAGGACTCTCAGGGGGGGGGGGGGGGGGGGAGGACTCTCAGGGTGGGGGAGGAGGAGGACTCTCAGGGTGGGGGAGGAAGAGGACTCAGGGTGGGGGAGGAGGAGGACTCTCAGGGTGGGGGAGGAGGAGGACTCTCAGGGTGGGGGAGCAGGAGGACTCTCAGGGTGGGGGAGGAGGAGGACTCTCAGGGTGGGGGAGCAGGAGGACTCTCAGGGTGGGGGAGCAGGAGGACTCTCAGGGTGGGGGAGGAGGAGGACTCTCAGGGTGGGGGAGCAGGAGGACTCTCAGGGTGGGGGAGGAGGAGGACTCTCAGGGGGGGGGGGGGGGGAGGACTCTCAGGGTGGGGGAGGAGGAGGACTCTCAGGGTGGGGGAGGAAGAGGACTCAGGGTGGGGGAGGAGGAGGACTCTCAGGGTGGGGGAGGAGGAGGACTCTCAGGGTGGGGGAGGAAGAGGACTCAGGGTGGGGGGAGGAGGAGGACTCTCAGGGTGGGGGAGGAGGAGGACTCTCAGGGTGGGGGGAGCAGGAGGACTCTCAGGGTGGGGGAGGAGGAGGACTCTCAGGGTGGGGGAGCAGGAGGACTCTCAGGGTGGGGGAGCAGGAGGACTCTCAGGGTGGGGGGAGGAGGAGGACTCTCAGGGTGGGGGAGCAGGAGGACTCTCAGGGTGGGGGAGGAGGAGGACTCTCAGGGGGGGGGGGGGGGGAGGACTCTCAGGGTGGGGGAGGAGGAGGACTCTCAGGGTGGGGGAGGAAGAGGACTCAGGGTGGGGGAGGAGGAGGACTCTCAGGGTGGGGGAGGAGGAGGACTCTCAGGGTGGGGGAGCAGGAGGACTCTCAGGGTGGGGGAGGAGGAGGACTCTCAGGGTGGGGGGAGCAGGAGGACTCTCAGGGTGGGGGAGCAGGAGGACTCTCAGGGTGGGGGAGGAGGAGGACTCTCAGGGTGGGGGAGCAGGAGGACTCTCAGGGTGGGGGAGGAGGAGGACTCTCAGGGGGGGGGGGGGGGAGGACTCTCAGGGTGGGGGAGGAGGACGACTCTCAGGGTGGGCGAGGAGGAGGACTCTCAGGGTGGGCGAGCAGGAGGACTCTCAGGGTGGGGGAGGAGGAGGACTCTCAGGGTGGGGGAGGAGGAGGACTCTCAGGGGGGGGGGGAGGAGGACTCTCAGGGTGGGGGAGGAGGAGGACTCTCAGGGGGGGGGGGAGGAGGACTCTCAGGGTGGGGGGGGGAGGAGGACTCTCAGGGTGGGGGGGGAGGAGGAGGACTCTCAGGGTGGGCGAGGAGGAGGACTCTCAGGGTGGGCGAGCAGGAGGACTCTCAGGGTGGGGGAGCAGGAGGACTCTCAGGGTGGGGGAGGAGGAGGACTCTCAGGGGGGGGGGGGAGGAGGACTCTCAGGGTGGGGGAGGAGGAGGACTCTCAGGGTGGGGGAGCAGGAGGACTCTCAGGGTGGGGGAGGAGGAGGACTATCGGGGTGGGGGAGGAGGAGTACTATCGGGGTGGGGGAGGAGGAGGACTCTCGGGGTGGGGGAGGAGGAGTACTATCGGGGTGGGGGAGGAGGAGTACTATCGGGGTGGGGGAGGAGAAGGACTCTCGGGGGTGGGGGAGGACGAGGACTCTCAGGGTGGGGGAGGAGGAGGACTCTCGGGGTGGGGGAGGAGGAGGAGGAGTAGGAGAGGGCTCCTATCACTTGTGCGCAGATGATCGTACCCGCTGGCCCCTCTACCCGCTGTTCTGATTAATAGCGGGATTCTTTATCACCTGCTCCGCATTGGCCTTCGTCTTCTAAGGACCTCTTTGAAGTTCGGCTGGAGACGATGCCCCCCCCCCCTCTCACCCCCGGTATCTGTTTTGACTTGTGGCCATGACTGCCGGCTTCCACTTGCATTTAAAGCCCACCCTCCCTTAAGACGGTCTCAGCCCTTTTGCCTCTCTCTGTTTTACCGCTGGTTTGATGCACATATTTTACCTCAGAGCTGTGAGGCGTCCCTTTTCCTCTCCAGAGTCTCCCACACCCGTGTTCCTCCTCCTCCCCATCGATATCCGGCACTGGCTCACCGCCCAACTCATCCTCCTGGTCCTGTTTGAGGGAATAAGTCCAACGGAACAGTCGGCAATTGTGCTGAAATCAGCTCGATACACCTACACACAGATTTCCTTGGATTGGGGTACCGTATAGTTCTGATGGTTCTCGGGCAGAAACCTGTTAAAACCTGTAGGCAGATGAAGGTTTAAATCCTGAGCCTGTTTGTTTTAATTTTTATTTCAAAGTCTGTCGGCACAAAAGACGAGCGGTTTTTGCCTTCGGCTTGTTGTTAACAGTTAATGTCCAGTACAACGAGGTGAAAAAATGGCACAGTTAAGATGTATTAATAATGTTTTTATGTGAAAGGGTCAGGCATTGCATTGTGCCTTTTTTAAATTGAGGTTTGGTTTGGGTGGAGAGCATCACTCCGGGTCAGGTGGCTTCAAATGAAAGCTCACCCACTCATCACTTCTGTATAAGTATCGTAATAATAATGATAATGATAATAATAATAAATAATCAAAGATTGAAAAAACTTATTTAAAAAAATAAAAATAAATTAACATTTATAACAGTTTGATTAATTTAGTTTTGGGAAAAGCTTGATCCCAATTGGATGTGACACAGGGCCTGAATTATTTTTTAAACAAGACAGGAACTACTGTTTTCACAATAATTGCCGTCTCGTTTAAAACATTTTGTAGCTAGTTGTGAGGAAGGTGTTAAAACACGGGTGTTATACTGTAATGATCTGGGCCCTTGATAAGAGGGTGTTGGGGTTCGTTAACTTTACCAGCTTTTCAGCTGCCGTCTTAACTCTTCTTGGGCCTCTGAGCGCACGCTCTGCTGCAGGTTCTCAAATTTTCCCGTTTCAGGTCTGAAAATGCTGACGCTGTTGAGTTAAGTCCTGCATTTACTATTTTATGTCAGATATACCTGACTGGAATGCAGAGGTGGGTTACTAAAGCGTGCCTTCTCAGCCCGGCAGATTCCTGTCCAGTCTTTTGGCTGGATGTGTTTTCAGGACACACAATCCCCCGGAGAGCCCCTCACATTTTTTACATTTCCGCAGCAGCACTTTATACTGGGGAAAAAAAAAAAAAAAAAAAAACTTCAGAATAGCCTATAGTCTGAACGGCCATAATATCCGTCAACACCGAGTGGGTTAAGATCTTCACAGCGGGCTGGGATCCGTGCAGTGTTTTAAGATACATGTTGGTATTTGTCTTCTATTGATCGTTTCATGGTTGTTTGAAGACTTACAAACCCGCAGAGACCCCCTGTAACGTCTTTAGCCGAGATGGGGATCCCCATACCGCACGTGCTCAGTGGGGTCTTTTTAACCGACTGACGGGTGATCTGGCAGAGGGTAACTTCATTAAACCTTTAAGCACACCTGGCCGTTCACACCTGATTCATCGCGGGAGGAATCGCTGCTGTCTGTCTGGTATGCGCTGAGGCGCCTCTTCCTCCCAGAAAGGTTTCATCATTCCCGCTCTGTGCCTCTGCGCGCTCCGATGTTCCCAGGGAACTTTTATATTTCCCGCCATTTGCTTCCAACGGTGTGAGGTCCTCATCAAAGTAAAAAGGGGGTAATCCCAAACGCGCTACAAGTCGGCTATATAAACAAGGAACTGTAGGTGCTCAACAGAAGGACCAGTGAATAGAAAGAATAGAAACTCGGACTACTTCGCTAGGACTAACCCAAGATAAGGAGGACTGGAGCACATGTGTGCTCCAGTCGTCCTCATCTAAGTGTTTAATTAGTCATATTTGGCCTCTCGTCCGTCTCTCCTCTCCGATGCTCATTCTTTGACGAGCGGCAGTGAGAATGTCGGGCACGGTATAAAGCTCGTAATGGCTGCGACTAGGACGTGCCGTCAATCGCAAAGTGTTTGCTCGCACTAGCAAAATGCTGCACACTCACAGGCCCACCAGAAACTATGCCCGAATGCATGGAAACCTAATGACAAGATAATTAGATGACATTTTTCTTTCGATTTGTTTGAAAATCAGTATATATATATTTTTTTATTTTTTTTTTTGCCCACCTTCCACCCCCCCTCACCGGAGGACAACTTTATTTTTAATTACATTTCTTTTTAGTGATGAACAGTAACATTATTTACAGTGGTAAAAACAATAGTCATTTCCTCTCTGAGGGAGGGAAGGAACACCAAGACAAACCAACAATAACACAAAAGAAACCAAAAAGAACAGAAGAAAGAAAGGAGAAGAAAATAAAACAGAAATGGACATACAGCTAGATAGACATACAGTCAGACGAAGAATGGGACTGATATACAGACAGGCACACAGAGGGACAGAGAGACCGACAGACAGGGGTACGTGACAGGGGAAGTGGGGGTGTAGTAGGGGTTCTATAGAGGGAAGAGAAATGCACAGGGGGTGAGGGGAAGAGGGGCTTGGGGGATTGTATAGAGGGAAGATGAGGGGGGTTGGGGAATTGGGGGGGGTGATTCACAGGCTCATTTCAGGTGATTTGATATTTAGATTATCCATGAATGATTTCCAGATGCTATTGAATTGGGGGCTTTCGCTGCGATTGGAGGCAGAAATATTTTCCTGTGATATGTGATCTGATAGAAGGTTTGACCATTGCCTAGTATTCACGGTCTTTCTGGTCTTCCAGTTTAAAAGGATGGTTTTCTTGGCGACAGCTAGGGCAACAAGCAAGGGTTTAGTGTTCTGGATAGTTGGGTTGATAGCAGATAAATCCCTGAGTAGGCAGAGAGAGGGAGAGAGTGGAATGCTGTATATCAGTATATATTTTTGCAAAAATGAAATTTTCATTTCTTAAAATAATTAACTTTCTGATGTTAACTGAAACTGATGTTCATTTTATTTGTTTGTGATGTCTAAATGGCAGGAGACTAATGGCTACATTCTGGACTAAACTGGATTTAAAAAATGGAGCCCACGGGGGATGCTGCCATTTATATACAATTAATTCAAATAAAACCCCAGTTTCTTTGTAAAGTATATTTGCTGGTTTTTACAGCATTATTGTACAGCACAGGTTAGAGAGATGGGAAGATTGGGGTGCGAGACAGGAGGAAAGACAAGCGGCCGGATCTGAACTGCCCACGTTGCATTTCACAATCAGCATGTAGATGGTACTCTTAGGAAAAGTGAATCAAAAACATTTTCATAACTTACATAAGCGGTTTTTCATGAAAATAGGTCAATATTGTGATTATATTAAAGCTTGTCAGCGCGTAAAGTTGTAAGTTCCAAACATATTTAATCGTTATTTATTACAGACATAAACATATTCAGGTTAAAGTTTTATCACAGCAGCTCATAAAATCCAAGACAACAATGGCTATATGTCCCTATATACCTGTTCCTTGTTATTCTCAGAAGGAAGAGAATAGCTATAATTTTCATGTCTCAACAAGCACAAAGCACAATACGTATGTAAAGATAAGTAAGCTGAAAAGATTGTTTCTGGTTTCTAGACAGAGGTTTGCTTTGTTTTGTTTTTTTACCTTATTCACATTTTGTTGGTTAAAAATAATTTTCAATTAGAAATCATGAATGCATCCAGCTAACTAGCATGGCACCTTAACTGATTAGATCGCTTTCTAGCTCACCTGTCAAATAATCAGCTAATTGGATGAGATTGCAGAGCAATTAAATAAATGAGCAGCTTTAACCATCTAGCTGAGACTTTGCTTACATGCACAACATAAAATACAAAAACAATCTTTTGAATATAGAGTGAAGCTTTATCAATTGCAGTAACATCATCTAACGGACTCACCTAACCTGTGATACTATTTGGATTTAGACATGCATGCATGAAGTTAACTTTATTTAGGCCAAATTATTATTTACAAAAATTGCTATTGCAACCAAGGAGACATGCTGTCCAGGGACATTGCCTCCTGAAGAGAGAGCTACACCCCAGAGATTTGTCACAATATGTTCTGCTTATCAAGAAAGGAGGGGGGAAATCATTTTTCAGAAGATTGGAGACAAGTATTCTGGTACTCGGATTAAATAGATTAACAAGCCGTGGGAAGAAGACTTGTCTGGTTATCGGTCTATTGAGCATTTGTAATTTCTCAGTGAAAGGGTAATCACGCAGTGATACGCATCTGTAAATGACCAGGCGGGCAATCCATTCTGGCAAGAGGCGTGTGCCTATTTAAGATGCTCGAGGCTTAAGATGCTTGCCTAATGAAATCCTAACTAACCATTTATTAGGCATGAGTTTGTTTGCAGCTTATTAACGTGCATGGGTGAGGGTGTGTGCTTATTAACGTGCAAGGTTGAGGGTGTGTGCTTATTAACGTGCAAGGTTGAGGGTGTGCGATTGCATAAGTTTTGTGTAATGGATGTGAAGAGATGTAGTCTATTGAAGGTGTGTGTGGTACAGAGGAGATTGGAGGGAGACTTTTGAGATGTATTCATTATGTTAGGTACCCTAAATGTCCCACAGGTAAATGTACCTGTGGGAATTTTCACATTCCTTTATCAGTGGACTGCTGTTACCTTCACAGAGTGCAGGTGATGTTCTGCAGCGAGGTCATAGGTCACAATCCTGGACTGTTAAGGTATTGTCTTTGACTTTGGTCAGAATACTCTTCCACCTCTGATGTGGGTCTCGGCTCACTAAATGTTACGATGTGAGACCACCCTGGGGGTTGGCACCGTTAAACTGTGAGAGACCACCCTGGGGGTTGGCACCGTTAAACTGTAAGAGACCACCCTGGGGGTTGGCACTGTTAAACTGTGAGAGACCACTCTGGGGGTTGGCACCGTTAAACTGTGAGAGACCACTCTGGGGGTTGGCACCGTTAAACTGTGAGAGACCACCCTGGGGGTTGGCACCGTTAAACTGTGAGAGACCACCCTGGGGGTCGGCACCGTTAAACTGGTTGCTCAGACCTTGAATCACGACCATAACTGCTTTAAATGGTTCAATTGTCGAAATAATTCTGAACAGATTTTTCAGCTGAATCGAAGGAGTTCACGGAAATGAATAAAATATCAGAGCAGTCGGAGTCAGTCCAAATGAGCAGGTGTGATGCCGTCCTTTTTGTATGATTATCGGACCGCAGAAACCGATTATTCAGCCCTTATCTATCCAATCTTACTGATATATGGATTTTTTAAATAATGGATTTGAAATAATACTGAAATAATGTCAATTATGCAAATAAAGTGCATTTAAAAACTTCCCCCTATTTACCTCCCAATTTGGAATGCCCAATCATATTCATATTCATAATCATATTCATCATCAGCAGCTCAAACCCCCCCCCCCCCCCCCCCTGTACCCCTCTTCCCTGTGCATCGCCCCCCACAGGGCGTGCCCGCCAGGACAGAGCCATAACGGGAAGGTACCTTTGTTTGGGGGAAATGCACTTGTGTTTGTTCACGCGGCCTTTAAAATGGCCGAAGAGCCCCATTAGCATAGCCCTTAAAAGCCCCATTAGCGTAGCCCCTTAAAAGCAGTGGAGAAGGATCGTCAGCGGGCCAGCGACTCCCTGCTCGTAATGAAGCCGGTAACGCTGCTACGCTTCGCGCCGCTACGCTACGATGCATGGCATGCATTATGCATGCGGGGGGGGGGGGGGGGGTGATTCCGGATGTATCACTTTGTAAGTACGCTGTCAGGACAAAGTTTGTGTGATTAGGGTGCAGTTAAAGTGTAATTAAAAGAGTTTAAATAGACGTGTAACTGTCTCCCGGGATCGTCCTCAGTACCTTCAGGGGGAATTGGGCTAGGGTAATTAAATGAAGTCTGCGGGTTATTGAATGCACTTCCTGAACAAAGTGATGCCCCCCCCCCTTAGTCTAATGACATTTAATGATTCTTCTTTCTTTACCCAATTTTGGTGGCAGTATCTCTTCCTGTCTGCGAGCACCGATGTGTTTTCGTTCTGTCCGTGGGGGGGGAGCGTGTCCCCAACATTTTTCTCTGGTCCATTAGCAGATTGCCCCCCTCCTCCTCCCCACCTTGCTATTAAATGTGCATCCTGGAAATTAATTCCGCTTCTTACTTTGGAAACAATTAAGCTCACTCGCTTGCTCTTCTTCTTTCTGGGCCAGGCATCTGAGACGGAGGATCAGGAGCGACCGACAGACAGGAAGAGAAAGGCTGCGGGGTATCTGAAGGAAGCTCAACGGCGCCCGAGGCCGGGAGAGGTCAGGTGACTTCTTTTAAACTCCTTCTTTTTTTTTGGCAGTGACTGACAATTTGAAGTTAGACATTCCTAAGTTTTATCAGCTCACAACGGCGCATTAAAAATCCTCTAGAATGACGTGTGTGCTTAACAAGAAGGACGAGCTGTCATTTCCTACCGCTAACAATGACAGGCATATTTTAAGCTTTCAAAGATGGCTGAGCGACTGTTTTACATGACGTTTTGAGTGTTTCAGACACATCTGGAGAATGCATTAAAAAAAAGCCCCCAGAACGCATGCTCTTAAGCCAAGACTTTTGCTGTTAACTGAGGTATATTTTAGGACAGGGGTGGGCAATTCCAGTCCTGGAGGGCCGGTGTGTATGCAGGTTTTTGTTCCCACCAATTACCCCAGCTAAATGAGCTAATTGGCTGTTTACACAAACACTGGTAGATTAGATCACATTAAAATGTTCCATATAGGGACACAAGAAGTCTTCGGCTGTCATTCGTGCGCTTATTAAGAATTGCAGCTAAAATGTCAGACGGCGTAAACATTAGGGCTAATTAGGTAATTAAGGCCCGAAGTTGACATGAAAGCCAGAAATGGATACGGCCCTCGTTGCCCACCTCTGTTTTAGGATATGTGCGGTGGATTTGGTAATCTTGTGCACAAAGCTAACCGCTAGCAATCCTGATTTGGTGAGGCCAATCAAAATCCTGATTACGTTATTCTTCCTCAAACGGACCGTCTAGATTACAGAGGAAATCTCGCAAGAGCAGGCCTTTCAGTGCATCCTCCCGTGCTCGTAAATGTTCTCCAACAGTGAGCCAGCGACTATTGATCGAACGCAGATGAGGCTAACTTTAGCGTGTCTGTGTCCATCGCTCGTACGTGGAATCTGTAGCGTGCTAATCCAGAATCAGGGCCCAGTCCATCACTGTGTAATCAATCTCATCAATGGGCTCAAACATGATATTTATATGCCCAAAAGCTGTGTGTAACTTTGGGCCAACCAGGTCACCTCTGATGTCTAACCCCCCGAACCCTAACCCCCTATATTTGAAATAATATATACGACTATTTTTGAACCATTTGCTAACAATGTAGTCAGTTACATCTCCTACAATGTGATATGTCTGTACATGTACACCGTGTGCTTGAAGGTTAGGACTGGTTAGATGAGGTTAGGACTGGTTAGATGAGGTTAGGACTGGTTAGATGAGGTTTGGACTGGTTAGATGAGGTTAGGACTGGTTAGATGAGGTTAGGACTGGTTAGATGAGGTTTGGACTGGTTAGATTAGGTTAGGACTGGTTAGATGAGGTTAGGACTGGTTAGATGAGGTTAGGACTGGTTAAATGAGGTTAGGACTGGTTAGATGAGGTTAGGACTGGCTTGTAGGAGGACATTATGGCTGACCAAAGGGAATGCACGTACTGTGTTGTGGAGTTTGCTTCCCACATCAAGTAAGGTTTTCAGCACTTTCAGAAAGTCCCGAGCTGTGTCCGAATCAGAGCCGTGTTCCCTGTCCACTGTCCCCTGTCCACTCAGACCCCTGTCTACTATGTGCCCTGTCTCCTCACATTGCAAGCAGTGTGTGAAAGAAATCCCGTGAAACTCTTTCCAAACTAATGAGGAAGTAGTTCGTAATATCTTTTTAAATTTTTTTTATTTTTATTGAGAATATCAATCAGTTAACATATGACAATTGTTACAAAGTGTAGACTATGAATTAAGATAGAATTAACAAAAATAAAAAAGAGTATTTCGTAATATGACCCACTCTTGTACCATAGATATGCTATACACTCTGCGTCTTTTACGTTTTTACTTCCGAGTTACTTACTGAAATTGTCGGATGAGTGCACAGTTCTGCAGATGAGTGTGCTCCTGAATTCCCTCAACAAAACCCCGGAAATAAGGGGTTCATCCTGGTATTTTAAGTGCCCCCATTTGTGAGAAAAAGTCGCCCACTCAATAGCTTTTTGATGAAGTGGACTCAAATATGCGCACTCAAAAGGGTGTAGGGCTCTGATTCAGACACAGCCCTGCTCGCACAAATATCCATATTTCAGTATCAGAACATCCACATGAACTCAAAGAGAGTTAGAAAATGAGTTTTACTCACACATGAATTCCATTCTTGGGCCGATCCAAAGAAGAACATGTTTTATTCTGCCCCAAATGAGAAGGGAGAAGCCATGATGTCTGCGAGACAATAATCAAATGGTGTTCAAGCAATAGCTGACCTTGCTTTTAATTAAGAAAAACTCTCAAGTGTTACTTTGTCCATCATAAACATTGTTTGGTGAATTAAGCCATCGCAAAAAAATAAAAAATAAATCTACTCTCCAAATAAGAACATTCACAAGGACATCAAGAACAAAACTGCCTAGCGCAATAAAGTACACGTTTATTGAATCATGGCCTATAGCTATCCAGCAATGGCAAATGGGATGAGACGCCTGACTGGTTAACTCAAACTAGTTATCCAGGTTTTCTTATTCTGGGGATCAATCTGCAAGTTCAGACCGTTACACACAGACACAAAGCCAGTTCTGACCGCTACACACAGACACAAAGCCAGTTCTGACCGTTACACACAGACACAAAGCCAGTTCTGACCGCTACACACAGACACAAAGCCAGTTCAGATCGTTACACACAGACACAAAGCCAGTTCTGACCGCTACACACAGACACAAAGCCAGTTCAGATCGTTACACACAGACACAAAGCCAGTTCTGACCGCTACACACAGACACAAAGCCAGTTCTGACCGTTACACACAGACACAAAGCCAGTTCTGACCGTTACACACAGACACAAAGCCAGTTCTGACCGCTACACACAAACACAAAGCCAGTTCTGACCGTTACACACAGACACAAAGCCAGTTCTGACCGTTACACACAGACACAAAGCCAGTTCTGACCGTTACACACAGACACAAAGCCAGTTCAGACCGTTACACACACACAAAGCCAGTTCTGACCGTTACACACAAACACAAAGCCAGTTCTGACCGTTACACACAGACACAAAGCCAGTTCTGACCGTTACACACAGACACAAAGCCAGTTCTGACCGCTACACACAAACACAAAGCCAGTTCTGACCGTTACACACAGACACAAAGCCAGTTCTGACCGTTACACACAGACACAAAGCCAGTTCTGACCGTTACACACAGACACAAAGCCAGTTCTGACCGTTACACACAGACACAAAGCCAGTTCTGACCATTACACACAGACACAAAGCCAGTTCAGACCGTTACACACAGACACAAAGCCAGTTCTGACCGTTACACACAGACACAAAGCCAGTTCTGACCGTTACACACAGACACAAAGCCAGTTCTGACCGTTACACACAGACACAAAGCCAGTTCTGACCGTTACACACAGACACAAAGCCAGTTCAGACCGTTACACACAGACACAAAGCCAGTTCTGACCGTTACACACAGACACAAAGCCAGTTCTGACCGTTACACACAGACACAAAGCCAGTTCTGACCGTTACACACAGACACAAAGCCAGTTCAGACCGTTACACACAGACACAAAGCCAGTTCAGACCGTTACATACAGACACAAAGCAAGTTCAGACCGTTACACACAGACACAAAGCCAGTTCAGACCGTTACACACAGACACAAAGCAAGTTCAGACCGTTACACACAGACACAAAGCCAGTTCAGACCGTTACACACAGACACAAAGCAAGTTCTGACCGCTACACACAGACACAAAGCAAGTTCTGACCGTTACACACAGACACAAAGCAAGTTCTGACCGTTACACACAGACACAAAGCCAGTTCTGACCGTTACACACAGACACAAAGCCAGTTCTGACCGTTACACACAGACACAAAGCCAGTTCAGACCGTTACACACAGACACAAAGCCAGTTCAGACCGTTACACACAGACACAAAGCCAGTTCTGACCGTTACACACAGACACAAAGCCAGTTCAGACCGTTACACACAGACACAAAGCCAGTTCTGACCGTTACACACAGACACAAAGCCAGTTCTAACCGTTACACACAGACACAAAGCCAGTTCAGATCGTTACACACAGACACAAAGCCAGTTCTAACCGTTACACACAGACACAAAGCCAGTTCAGATCGTTACACACAGACACAAAGCCAGTTCTAACCGTTACACACAGACACAAAGCCAGTTCAGACCGTTACACACAGACACAAAGCAAGTTCTAACCGTTACACACAGACACAAAGCCAGTTCTGACCGTTACACACAGACACAAAGCCAGTTCAGACCGTTACACACAGACACAAAGCCAGTTCTGACCGTTACACACAGACACAAAGCCAGTTCAGACCGTTACACACAGACACAAAGCCAGTTCTGACCGTTACACACAGACACAAAGCCAGTTCAGACCGTTACACACAGACACAAAGCCAGTTCAGACCGTTACACACAGACACAAAGCCAGTTCAGACCGTTACACACAGACACAAAGCCAGTTCTGACCGTTACACACACACAAAGCCAGTTCAGACCGTTACACACAGACACAAAGCCCAGACCGTTACACACAGACACAAAGCCAGTTCAGACCGTTACACACAGACACAAAGCAAGTTCAGATCGTTACACACAGACACAAAGCCAGTTCAGACCGTTACACACAGACACAAAGCAAGTTCAGATCGTTACACACAGACACAAAGCAAGTTCTGACCGTAACACACAGACACAAAGCAAGTTCTGACCGTTACACACAGACACAAAGCCAGTTCAGACCGTTACACACAGACACAAAGCCAGTTCTGACCGTTACACACAGACACAAAGCCAGTTCTGACCTTTACACACAGACACAAAGCCAGTTCTGACCGTTACACACAGACACAAAGCCAGTTCTGAATGTAATTTGCCCTGTGTGTATTTCTGCAGCTTACAGTGCATTTTAGAGGTCTTAAGAGCAGCCGGCCAAAGATTTATGCAAAGTACGTCGGGCTGTTGTGGAGGTCTCCAGCATCCCTCAATTGTGCTGATTGCTGATTTGTACTTTCTAAAATGACTGCTCTACTGTACAGATGCAATATGCCATTGTAAGTGGACATTATAAAGCTCTTTGATATGGTGCCCAGAAATGAGAAATTACCCGGTACAATAGAAAGGGATTTTACATTATAAGCCGAAACCGAGTGGATGCGTAGGGCTCTGGAAATGCCTCCACATGGTTATGTGGGGGAATCCAATTGGCACGCTGACCTGCAGAGAATGTCGCTAAATTGGTTTTTAAAAACTGCATCCATCGCATAAAAAAAATAAAGGAGGGACTTAAGCGGAAAAGACAGAGGGTGCTCGGATTTCAAATTCAATGTCTTCCTATAAAAAGCGCAGATTTAAACAACAGATTAGTGCGATTGTGAGAGGAATGCTACCATTGTGTAAGTTTGTGAGCGAACGGCACAATGCGCTGGCGGGTTGCGCGGGAGGAACTGGCATCGCCGTAATGCGGCTTGTAGTGGAATTATTTTATCTCTGCTGTCAACTCTTCAACATTTCTTAGACTCAGCAAATAAGAGAATCAGCGAATAAACATAAATAACCAGCTGTGGCTTATTATTATTATTATTATTTATTATTATTATTATTAGGGAACAATTACTTAGCACAGCAAGCGGCAGGCCCAATATGTTGACGCACATGCTATTCTTTGAGAAAAAATACATTTGAGAACACAAGGCCTGTATGCCTGTGGAATGTCTGGGCATTGAATTTGATACGGGAGCGTGTGTGCGTAAGCAGCAGAGACGCGTGATCAAAGCGGAGAGTGCATCTTGAAACGGCAATGAAAATAACTTCCACATCCTTGCGTGGAAAAACAAAAGAATGTTTGGATTCGCTTCGACATTGCGCATCGCCGTAGAAGTGAGACCAAAGACGATATCGTCTCGAAGATTTATAGACATTTAAGTACAAAGTCAAAAGCTAATTGTCAAAAACCCTCAGTTTTCCTGTTAACTGTTTAAATTTTTTTTTTTTGTGTGGGGAAACACAATAACAGAAGCCAGACTTTGCCATCTTACATAATAAAACCATGTTAAATGGATACTTTTCTTATGATTGCTGTTTTCTCACAATTATGATGTTTTTTCTTTTATACTCATCTCTTGTCGCTATACAGATATAGGTTTAGCCTCTCCTCTGCTGTCTGGGCACTGGACTGGCACATCTTTATCCCTGTAACAGAAAGATTGAGCTCTAACATGATACAAAGAAATATGTCTTCAGGACATTCATTTCACTTAATCAGCAATGATACGGCAGATGGCTGCCTGATATTGTGTGATATGGAATCCGTATCTATCTACCAGCTATCAAATTTCCACCCTTGAAAACAATTCAGCAGTTTTTTTTTTTTTTTTTTTGCTTTCTCCATCCCCCCATCTCAATTCTATCATCTTTCACTCCGTATGGACATCACTCAATTTCAATTTCAATTTCAATTTCAATTTCAATTTCAATTTCAAGGTGCTTTATTGGCATGACAAACTGTGTTGCCAAAGCAAATGTTACAAACAACAAATAATAATAATAATAATAATAATAATAATAATAATAATAACAAACAATAATAATAATAATGATAATAATAATAACAATAAAAACAATATTCAATAAATACAAATGAATTCAACAACCTATTAAATACACAAACGTCTTAACTGCAGGTGTTGTTAGTTATTGTGTTCCTGTGTAGATGACAGGTTGCTACATATGAAGCAGCTAGAGGGGCTGTGTGTCCTTCGCCCAGTAGAATGGGAAGTTTTTCTTGGTCTGGAAGTGTGGCAAAATTTGGAAGTATTGTTGCTGTTTTTTTTAAGAATTCATTCCGAATTTCCCTATATTTATTGCAGTGTAGAAGGAAGTGTATCTCGGTCTCAACCTCACCTGTCTCACAGTGATCACATGTCCTCTCCTCTTTGGGGCGCCAGGTTTGTTTGTGTCTTCCTGTTTCAATGGCCAGGCTGTGATCACTTAGTCTGTATTTGGTAAGGATCTGTCTCTGCTTTATATCTCTGACAGTGGAGAGATATTCTGCCAATTTGTAATTTCTTTTTAGCATATTATAACAATTTAGTTTGTTTTGCAATTTTGTCACTGTCTTCCAATGTTCCAAATAAGAATCCTTTGTTTGATTTATTAATTGGTTGATTGAAGCAGTGCTGGTCTGAAACGGGCCATAATTAGTACTATTAGTTTTTATTTGGTTTGTTAGTTTCAGGGCCAGCTGACTGAGAGGACTTCTATTGGGGCTTAGCTCATGGGATAGGAAGGCCTTATATTGGAGGGAATCTGGTTTGCTTTGTTTTAGATGAGTCCAAAATTTTATTGCTCTTTTTTTTTTCTCTCTGTCCCTCTCTCCATCTCTCTGTCCCTCTCCCTCCCCCCATCTCAATTCTATCTTCTTTCACTCTGTATGTCCATCACTGAACACTATATATCACCATACCAGACTCCACTTTTGTTGTTCAGTCCTGGGACAACAAACATCATGGAAAAACTATGCCTGCTATCTTTCTCTGTCCATATCTCTCTCTCTCTGTCCCTCTCCCTCTCTCTTTCTCTCTCTCTCCCTCTGTCCCTTTCTCTGTCCCTCTCTTTCTCTCTCTCTCTCTCTCTCTCTCTCTCTCTCTCTCTCTCTCTCTCTCTCTCTCTCTCTCTGTCCCTCTCTCTGTCCCTCTCCCTCTCCCTCTCTCTCTCTGTCCCTCTCTCTGTCCCTCTCCCTCTATCTCTCTCTCTCTGTCCCTATCTAACCCTCTCCCTCTCCCTCTCTCTATCTCATGGTTAGTGAATGTGGGGGGATTCAGTAGAAGATGCTTCTCTCTATTATTGAGTGTCACAGAATAAAATTGTACAGTCACTATCTTAAAGCTGTGAGCTCAAGGGCTCCTTATTTTAGCATCCTCGAAGGAAAAATTCACCCAATGCATTTTAACTGTCTGCAGACGATAATACAAACACCCACGGCACCATATGTTCAATGCTCTGCTTGAGAATATAGAGCTCTTAATATGTGAACTTGCTTTGTGTCTATTACTCCCGATAATATAAGCTGGGGGAACTCCTATTTGATATGAAAAGTATATGTACATCGGCATTCATAATCCTGGTTGCTTGTTAACTTCTGTAAGAACTCTTACTCAATTTTACATATATGCGTGGGTATTTGTCCTCTGTCATCAATCAATTGATCAATCTGCCATGTAAATTAGACTTTTCTGTCTTTGAAACTTTATCTTGAGAAAGTTTGTACGTGACATTCTTAGTGATTCCACTGCATCACCTACAGGTTCAGAGCAAAGTCTCTGATATCTGAGATATTGGTGAAATGGTTGATGGGAATTGTGTCAGAAGACTGGTTTTACAGATAATGTGACAGAATTAAAAAATATTGATGTGCACTCAAAAAAAAAGTACAATTTCATTCCATTATTTTTTAGATTTTATTTTTGTGAATTTACTAATAATTTTGATACCTTTTCTTGAGAAAAAATGTAAACATATTTTTAAAAGAATAATTGCATTAGAATTAAAGTTTAAGGTTTGAGCATAATATATACGTAAGTCATTGTCTGTGTTTATTTTATACAGACTTTTTTTCCTTACTTCCATCAAGGGTGGCAATAATCCTGGATGTGTCTGGTCTTAAAGTTATGGCCAGTAGTGTTTTACTGAAGGCCATTGTCAAAATGGCAGTGAATGTGAAAATAGAGCTAAATTGGTCCAAATCACTTGGATTTCAGCAATGCTGTCGACAGTGTAGAGTGTTCCTAATTGTCAGGTTAATTCCGTTAGACCCCGGTGATTTTTATCATGATGGCCGTTTACCTTGATTTCAAGGCTCTATTCATCTCCCAACATGGTTTCAATCTTTTTTTAGTCCGTGGTATGAAAGGAGAATGAAATCTATTGTAATTCACATTAATGTCTTTGTCGGATGATCTTACATATTCCAGTCTTTTCAAGAACTGCAAATTCTCCCACATCAGACATAATTTGATCCATTTGACAGATTGTTTCTGTGAAATGAGCATATGCACCCCAGCTAAAATCAGTTATGGATGGGAATTAATACAGCATAACTGTAATAAAAATTAAAACTAAATCAAGATGAATGGGGACCCCCAAGTAGGGATGTATGTTACAATAGAAATCCTGTACCCCTTCTTTTGATTAAATTTGTGTAACTCAACATGAGTGGAAAAAAATGGTACTTATTCAGCAGATTTACAACATAGATGACTTGGTACATTGAAAAATATCACGATGGCCTGGAGTCAATTTATATTTGTATTTATCGCACATATACATAATCCTATATGAATATGATTTCCTGACCTTTTTTAATTAATTCTGTTTTGTTGACACAGCAGTGAGGGGCTCAGAGGGCTTTAGTTGGACGAGCTTTAATGAGAAGAAAACCTGGATTAAGGGGAAAATCTGCGTCTCGGAAACAAAGAGCTGTTTTGATCCCTCAGTCCGCCGAGTATTAAAAGGATCTAGACTACTGTTTCACAGCACAGCCTGGTATCGTTCATTCAATATGTATAAGACACCACTACATGTGTTTTATGTATTGCTTATGACATGTACATGATGAAATCGGCATGACACTATTAATTCTATGCAGTATTTATATTTAATGGTAACTTTAGTACACCTGGTCATGAGCGCAAATAGCGTGCTCCTCCCAACAGAAACGTATAAATATATAAGGCATTCAGGCATGGTGAAGAGGTTTAGTTGCTCAGAATGAGGAAGATGTATGAACTAGGGGTAAATATACACGACCACTCTGATGCGACCTGATTCCGATTTTTTCCACACATCTTTTTTTATTTATTTATTTTTATTTATTTTTTTTATTTTTATTTTTTTTTATTCCCACCACCACCTCCCCTTTTGGGAGGTCAACTTTATTTGTATTTACAAAATTTATGATTCACAAAATTATGTACCGAAGCCTCTGAGAGGGAAGGATATAACAAAATCACATAATGAAATACAAAACAAGACGTAGAACAAAACAGACAAAAATGGGGGGAAATAACAGTACAAGAATGTATTTATGTATTTAATTTTGCTCAATATTCCTGTGGTTGGTGTCAGAGGACGCTTTGTGGTTGGCCAGGGGTCATGTTTAGTAAAGGATATGTATCGCGTGGCTTGGTGCTCTGGCAAATACGGATTATTTGTTTAGAATATTAATGATTGGGGTTTGTTCAAAGTTTGTTTGTTTGTTTTTTTTTCCGGGTGCAGGCAGCTGTTTTTTCCATTGATATGTGGTCAACGAAGAGGTTTTTTCCATTGTGTTATAGTTATTGTTTTTTTTTTTAAATTTCCAATTCATGAACATTGTTTTCTTGGCGATAGTTAAGGCGGAGAGTGCAATGTTGGTCAGATTGCTTGGTAGTGTGATTTGAGAGAGATCTCCTAAAATGCACAGGTAAGGGGACATGGGAATAGGGCACCCAAGAGAGTGGATAATGTATTAGTAACTTCGTGCCAGAAATGGTGTATTGGAGGGCAGAGCCACGTGGCATGAAAATAGTTGTCTGGGGTGTTAAGAGTGCATTGTGAGCACATTTCTGAGTCAGCAAATCCCATTTGAAACCTCCTTTGTTGAGTAAAATGTGTTCTAGGAATCACCTTGTATTGAATGAGTTGATTGTTAGTATTGTTAGTCATGGTGAAGGTGTTTTTGCTCATTTTGGTCCAGAAGTCAGCATTGGGAGTAATTGATAAGACTTGTTCCCATTTATTAATTGGAAGTGATATTGTGGTGTCTGCATAGTTGAGTGTGTTATATATATATATATCTTGGAGAGAGCTTTCTTAGGAGTGGTGATATTGATCATTTCACTGGTTATCTTTGATGGCTGTAGATTATTATTTGTTATATTAATTTGGGACCTGATAACTGATTTTAGTTGGTGGAATTGAAGGAATTGTTTGTTTGCAATGCCGTACTTCTGGACCAGGTCACTGAAACTCACAAGTGCATTATTCTGGAAGATGTGATGAAGATGTGTGATGCCCTTTTGTTTCCAAGTAGTAAAGTTTAATGGTGTCTTGTTTAGCCGGAAATCAGGGATGCGCCAGATAGGAGTAAGTTTACAGGGTGTAAAAGTGGAGTTAGTCATTTTGTGGGCTGTCCACCAGGCTGTCAGAGTTGTTGCAATTGATAGGTTTTTAAAGCAATTGTGATGTTTAATGGTGGAACTGATAAATGGTAGGTCAGATAGTAAGATTTCATTACACTCTGATTGTTTGACATCAATCCATGAGTTGTCTAGATGGTTGGGGTTGATCCATTTGATGATTTATTATAAAATAATTATGAAAGTTGGGTGCTTCCATCCCTCCTTGGGTTTTGCTTTTTTGTAAAGTGGTCAGCGTCAATTCTTGGTGTTTTATTTTTCCAGTAAAATTTGGATATGACTGAATCAAGTGATTTAAACCAGATGCGATTGGGTTGGATTTAGGTCATTGCAAATAGGTAATTGGTTTTCGGTAAAACTGTCATTTTAATTGTAGCTATTCTGCCCATAAGTGAGAGCGGGAGATCTGTCCATCGATTTAGATCGTCTTCCAATGATTGGAGCAGGGGGCTGAAATTTAAGTGGAACAAATCTGACAGCCTGGGGGACATGTTAATGCCAAGATACCTAATGTTACAATTTATCCGGCCATAGTGGTAAGATTGTTGATTTGGTCCAGTTAATACAGTAGTTTGACATTTTGGAAAATCTATGAGTTGGATGGTCTCTTGTACATAAGTAAGGGGGTTTTGCAGAAACAGTAATACATCGTCTGCATAAAGGCTTATCTCATGTTGAGTGTTGAAGGTTTGTATGCCTGTAATGTTCAAACTTTGTTGTATTGCAGTTGCTAAGGGCTCGATAAAAATGGAAAATAGAGAGGGAGAGAGTGGACATCCATCTTGTGTCCCTGTGCAATGTGAATCTCTGAAATTAGTCCGTTGGTGGTGACTGTGGCCAAAGGTGAAGTGTACAGTATCCTTATCCAGTGAATGTATGACTCCAAAACCAAATCAAGGTTGTGAATAAGAATTTCCAGTTAACTCTGTCCAAAGCTTTTTCCGCATCTAGGGATATTATCATTGTTTCTACTTTATTGTATGATGAGTAATGCATTCAATTGAATAGTCTGCGCATGTTATTAGATTAATGTCTTCCTTTGATGAATCCAGTTTGGTCTGGGTGGATTATAGATGGGGTGACAGTCTCAATTGTGGTTGCTAGGGTCTTGCTGATTATTTTTATAACTACATTAATAAGTGATATAGGGCGATAGCTGGATGTGACGATGGGGTCTTTGTCAGGTTTAAGAAGTACTGATATCATAGCCGTGCTCATATCAGGGGGGATCGTGGAGTTTTGTTTGATATCGGTCAACATTCTGAAGAATAGTGGTGAAAGAATTTGCCAGAAATGTTTATAGAACTCAGCAGGGAAACCATCAGGGCCAGGGACTTTGTTATTAGGCATGTCATTTTTTCCACACATCTGACACACATCGGATGTATTGTTCAAAGTGTAAACACCAGGAAAGCTTGTGGTATCTGATTAAAAAAATTTAAATAAATTCTTTTTTTTTTTAGATCAGATAAAGGCCTCCTTCGTATGTGGAATTCAACTTGATTCCGATCGGCAGAATCCGACCCGAATTTAAACACTCAGATTGGATTTTTGCCCACACTTCGCTGCGGCTAATATTGGTGGTGGTGTGGGGAATGTTTTCTTTGCACATATTAGGCCCCTCCCTTTATACCAATTGAGCATCAATTGAATGCAACAGCATTTGTTACTCTCATTGAGGTTGATCCCATTATGGCCACAGTCTACCCTTTTTAAAACGGATTCTTCTGGCAGCATAGTGCGACATGTCACAAAGCACGCATCATCTCGAGCCGGTTCCACGGACATGACTGTGACTTCAGTTTACTCCAATGTCCCGCACGGTCCCAAGATCCTCAAATCTCAATCCAATACAGCTGCTTTGGGATGAGGCTGAATGAGTGGTTAGCTGTATGAATGTGTGGCTGAAAAATCTGCAGGAACTGCGTCATGCTATCGAGTCAGCACGGACCAAAATCCCTCAAGAAAGTTTCCAGCACCTTGTTGAATCCATGCCCGGAATAATTCAGCCTGTCCTGGAGGAAAACGGGTTCATATTCAGTACTACAGAGGTGTACCTAAGACAGTGGCCACTGAGTGTATGTATAAGTATGAGTATGTATATATTCTATATACACATTAAACATACCACTACTAATACTAATTGTTAATAGTATTATTACTGTTCTTGTTAAATGAAAATAAGATTGTGCAGTCAAAGCGCGCTCTTTCATAACTGAACCACATGGTTTATTTTTAATTAGTACTTTGGTCACTTGGTTGCAGTTAGGGTAGCTGAAAGATTATCCAGAGCTAATGTATGAACCTTAGTGTAAATGTTAACATATGCAGAACTATGTTCTGTGGGTAGAATGAAATCCTTATTTCGTACTGTATTGGTCTGATTTACGCAGGCCTTTAGCATGCGTGAAACTGATAACATGACCATGACTTGACATGGTATTTGCTTTGTCTTAGTAGTTTTGCACATGCTAAAGGTCTTAGTAAATCAGGCTCTATATGCATACAAGCCATCATTCTGTTTTTAGCCTCATGACGTTGTTTGTCTTAGTTTAAAATACAAACCGCTGTTTCACTTTATTTGGTATTCTGCTCATATGTCTCCTGTTGAATTTTTGAAATGTCCCTGATGTACTAAGCCATTGTGATGGTGAAATAACGAAATATGTTTTCCACTTAAACATTAAAAGTGTTTAAATAACTTTACTTCAACATCATTAGATAGAGTTGAGCGCTGAAGCTCCAGTGTGCTTTCTCAGTGTTTGTGTAATTAGTGTGAAAATTTGCCAGGAGCTCGGTTCATTAACTGGACACTGTATGCTGTAAAGTCTTCCAAGGGCAGTAATTTATTGTGGAGACTGCTTTTGGATATTCGGAGTGCAGGGACCACATTTTCCAAACACGTCTATTAAGTGTGTCCTATCTCAATTTGTTTCTATAAGCATTTCAATAAAGGCGCTTTGAGCAGCATGAATATGATAATATCAAGCTGCTTTCTCACGATGATTGTAGTTAAACGCGGCAGTTACCTTCGGTCTCCCGTCTTTACCCATCCTTGACTGAAGTTTCATTGGCATGGTGATGAATGAAATGGGAAGGCTCCCTTCAAACACTGAGGTTTGTGGAGAAATTGCAAATACTTTGCAGAAATCGCAGTTGTGGAGTTAAAAAGAATAAATGAGCGACTTTCTCGTCACATCATGATTGATATTGATATAATTTAGGTTTTAAATGTTTTTTGTTTTTGTTGTAGGGGTCCAGGTATAATCGTGGTTATGGTATTGACTGTGTCAAAGAGAGAAAAACACACGCTGAATGTGCTGAAATAAATTACAGCCGCACTCTCTCTTCTCTTGCTGTGTTTTGCTTTCTGTGCTTGGGTTGTTTGTTTAGTTTGTTTGAAGACTTTTGGGAGGAAATGCTACCTCACTTGATCTGGCTCAGGGAAATGGTTCCAAATTGACTTTTCCGACCAGTTGACCTGCTTTGCCGATACTGATATCATTTGCTATGTTGACGGATGGAAAACCTACAAGGCAGTGACAAGCGTCTCTTACAATCCCAGCTTACATCGGCCTGAATTTAATCGCCATTTGTCCTTAACTTTCATACACAATTTTCCTCTTTTTTTTTCTTTTTGCAAATGCAGCTGTGTTTTGATTGCGGAGAAAACTTTCCTTCCATTACCATCCATTACCTTCCATTACCTTCCATTACCATCCATTACCTTCCATTACCTTCCATTACTTTCCATTACCTTCCATTACCTTCCATTACCTTCGATACATAAATGAAACCCACTGGTGGGATACAACAGACTTTCTATATAAGCCCCATCTGGACATCTGGGAGGCCAAAATCCAGTGGGTTGAACTGTGTTCCTGGCAACCTCTTCCTTCATCAATTAAACTAAAACTAGGAGAACATATGTCTTCATTTGGGCACATAATCTGAAAAGGATGTAACCTATATATAGCTACATGTGTCTGTTTAAGGACAAATGGCCATAATTCAGATAGGAGGCAGTCCAATCCTGAACTCTAAGTAAAATACTTACGGTAGTTTCACACTTAAACATACAAAGAATTGGAATTGTCTAGATATTAACTATTATTGCTACTGCTACTACTACTACTGCTGCTACTACTACTACTACTAGTACTACTGCTGCTACTACTACTGCTGCTGCTACTACTAGTACTACTGCTGCTACTACTACTGCTGCTACTACTACTGCTGCTGCTACTACTAGTACTACTGCTGCTACTACTACTGCTGCTACTACTACTGCTGCTACTACCACTACTACTACTACTACTACTAGTACTACTGCTGCTGCTGCTACTACTACTACTACTGCTACTACTACTAGTACTACTGCTGCTGCTGCTACTACTACTGCTACTACCACTACTACTAGTACTACTGCTGCTACTACCACTACTACTAGTACTACTGCTGCTGCTGCTACTACTACTGCTACTACCACTACTACTAGTACTACTGCTGCTACTACCACTACTACTAGTACTACTGCTGCTGCTGCTACTACTACTGCTACTACCACTACTACTAGTACTACTGCTGCTACTACTACTACTACTACTACTACTGCTGCTACTACCACTACTACTACTACTACTGCTGCTACTACTACTACTGCTACTACTGCTGCTGCTACTACCACTGCTACTACTGCTAGTACTACTGCTGCTACTGCTACTATTAATGAGTGTCATAAGTGAAGTTCGCAGAGCAAGTTCTGTCAGGAAACTCTTGACTAAAGGTCGGCCTCAGCAAACACATGCTCTCATACTCAACCAATTACACGCACACATCACCCTTTTAAAAGCGAGTCAGATCTCTCCCATACTGCTTTAGCCTGTGCTGCTCTTGTTTAAAAGAGTCAGATCTCTCCCATACTGCTTTAGCCTGTGCTGCTCTTGTTTAAAAGAGAGAGTCAGATCTCTCCCATACTGCTTTAGCCTGTGCTGCTCTTGTTTAAAAGAGAGACTCAGATCTCTCCCATACTGCTTTAGCCTGTGCTGCTCTTGTTTAAAAGAGAGAGTCAGATCTCCCCCATACTGCTTTAGCCTGTGCTGCTCTTGTTTAAAAGAGAGACTCAGATCTCTCCCATACTGCTTTAGCCTGCGCTGCTCTTGTTTAAAAGTGAGGGTCAGATCTCTCCCATACTGCTTTAGCCTGCGCTGCTCTTGTTTAAAAGAGAGCGTCAGATCTCTCCCATACTGCTTTAGCCTGTGCTGCTCTTGTTTAAAAGAGACTCAGATCTCTCCCATACTGCTTTAGCCTGTGCTGCTCTTGTTTAAAAGAGACTCAGATCTCTCCCATACTGCTTTAGCCTGCGCTGCTCTTGTTTAAAAGAGAGCGTCAGATCTCTCCCATACTGCTTTAGCCTGCGCTGCTCTTGTTTAAAAGAGAGACTCAGATCTCTCCCATACTGCTTTAGCCTGCGCTGCTCTTGTTTAAAAGAGAGACTCAGATCTCTCCCATACTGCTTTATAATTATGTATATTCAGTCATATAATCAATATGTGAGTTGTCCCGACTACTACTGCTGCTACTACTACTGCTCGTACTACTAATACTACAAATACTAATACAACTACTACTAATGTATCTAAACAACCACTGCTAGATACTGACTGCTGTGCTGGACTCCATAAATACTGTTATGGGAGCATCAGGGTCACAGGGACAATACTTCCTGGGGTTCTTCCTCCAGCCACAGCCAAAACTTTAAAAAAATGAATTGCCAGAGTTCTGATTCCTTTTAATTAAAACTGTTACCCAAGCATCCTCCAATTAGTTACACTGTAGTTAGCTAACAGTACACTGCGGTATGTTCAGAGTTTGGGCTATATTTGGAATCGTGTGAATACTTATACGATACAAGTGAAAGAAGCAATTACGAGATGCACCCCCTTTTTTGTCCCATACTCAATTATAAACAGTCATACTGATTATAAACATCCATTTCTAAACCATACACACCTATTTGCAAGCCATAGACGCCTCTTTTTAAAAATATAAACACTGACTCATAAACACTGAGGTGTAAACCAGAAACACCTATTTATAAACTATAAACACTTAATAATGAATGATTAAAAATAAACACTCATTTATAATTCATACACACCTATTTGTAAGCCATAGACACCTCTTTTTAAAATATAAAAACTGGCTCATAAACCATAAACAGTTTTCTTATAAACCATAAACACTGACTTGTTAACTAGAAACACCTATTTATAAACTATAAACACTGAATACTGATTTCTAAATAATAAAATCAAATTTATAACTCATACACACCTTTGTAAGCCATAAACACCAATGTATAAACCATAAACCCTCACCGTAAACCATATATATTGATTTATAAACCTTAAATACCTATTTAAAAACCCTTACCATTGACTTACAAATCAAACTGAATTTAAATCATAAACACTGACTTAGCAAGTAATCTTATACATTTCATTTGAAATTACATTTTTAAGCTTTTCCCTCTGGTGCATTTTTGATGAACTAGTTTTCGATATGGGCATTTGCAATTTTATTGAACAATATATTATAAAAGGAAATGCTGAATTTTCACAGTTATATTTTGCCAGTAATTCTGCTGACTATTTTGTAATTATAGGCTCATTCAAATCACCATGAAAACAGTTGAAACTGTAGTTGAATTATTGATTATTATTGATCATTATCTCGGCCGTAACTGAAAGCATTATTTCACATTGAAAATTAATATTCATATTGAAAGCACACAAGAGTAGGCCTCCTTTTTTTGTTATTCATCTATGGATTAAAGAAAAGAGAATCTCCCAATAAGAATCTGATCGAATGCTGTCACATGCAATGCATGCATATATGTAGATTTAGGATAAATCCCCTCTCAGACTTCCCACTGGTATCATCAGTATCAATGTACTTAGTTTATTTATTATTATTATATATATATATATATATATACACACACACACACACACACACACACACACACACACACACACACACACACACACACACACACACACACACACACACACACACACACACACACACACACACACGTATAGTATAAAAATCTATATATTTTTTTAGATTTTAAACTTGTAATATATTATTGATACCTATATATTCACAGAATGGAAGACGACCTATATACGTAAGTCCTTCACCAGGCAATGAACTTCTCCTTATTGTAATATTTCCAAATTAGAATATTCCAAATAGAATATCCAGTGTCTATCTTTCTTCCAGTCGATCTCTGAATTTGTTTGCATAATTACGAGCCAAAAAAAAAGCCCACGGTGCGGGCTTCTTATTTCTGTAGGAAGAAATTCATGGAAAACAATTTTCATATATATGACATGAGTCTCATATGAATCTATTTGACAAGAAGATTAAAGTCATTATTCGCAGATATGTTTTTGTGTCTTGAAAAATGTACGATTTGGAGTTTCATTCCAAAAACAAGCTAATACAATTAATGACAGATATAAGATATATATATATATATATGTTATGATATATATAAGATATATAACCCTCAATAGAAATGACCACTAAAATGTATTCAAAGAAGGTACGCAATTCTGGAAAAGTGTGCGAGACGAAGTCGTCTTCAGTGAAATATTTCCAAATTAAAATGTTGTGTGAAAAGGTAGTTGTGTAATGTATTTCTATCAGTCTTTCAGTGAGTTTATGAATATGTTTATGAATATGTTAGCATAACGATGGGCTGAATATAGCACCCTGGGCTGCACTTTCTCCCAGTAAATGAAAGGCTCGGTTACACCATGCCCAGTATTAGCACTAAAACAAATTGCTGAAGGGCTCTTTTCTCTAGTAAATAAAACATAACGCATACCATTACTAGTATTACTAGTATGATTACTACTAGTATTACTTGTACTACAAGTAGAATTAATACTACTACTACAACAAGTATTATTACTACTACTACTGCTGCTGCTACTACTACCACTAAAAAGAGGAAGTAGAAGCATTATTCTAGTCAGATGCAGTATTTATGTAATGACTAATTGATTCTAATTAATTAATTAGAAATGTATAAGCAGATAAATTAAAATCACTTAGTTGCATGTTTAATGCAGTTGCAAATAGTTTGTATTTGTATATGAGATTATGCTTTTTGCCTGAACTCTTTTTGAACTCCTGAACATTTAGTAATTTGGTGTATAGTTCTGTTGGCTGGAAACTGGGTTAAATTGTACTTACTGTGATAAAACATACAGCACCAGTGACACTGTCAGAAAGAACTCACACCTTGCAATTCCTGATACCGATGCAGTTTAAAAGAACTTTAAAAATATCACATTACAACTACATCAAATACAACCACCACCACCCTTCTAAAAAACCCTTAGTTTCCATTTACAATTTCTTTGATGAATGTATCCTCTCAGGTGCCACTGATTGATTTGCTGCTATTGGTTGATGAGGTCGCGAGAGTGTGCCCTGCCAACCAATCAGCATTGGCTCACTCAGGATTTGACCTGGGCTGTACTTGAGATGCATTTTTCACTGAATGTGACCCATGCGAGCTTCCATCAGTTGGTGCTTTTTGGTGAATGTGGTTTTTATTCATTATTGTAGTTTTTTAAAAGTTTTTTTAAAGTTTTTTTTACGGAATTTACACAAAAAAATAAATATATATATATATATATATATATATATATATATACAGTCAAGCCGGAAAGTCTGCACACCCCTTTCACCTTCTCCATGTTTTATTACGTTACAGACTTATACTACAATAGATTGAGTTCATTTTTTGCCTCAAACATCTACACACAATAGCCAATAAGTTTTTTTAAAGTTTTTTTTACGGAATTTACACAAGAAAATAAATATATATATATATATATATATATATATATATATATATATATATATATACAGTCAAGCCGGAAAGTCTGCACACCCCTTTCACCTTCTCCATGTTTTATTACGTTACAGACTTATACTACAATAGATTGAGTTCATTTTTTGCCTCAAA
The DNA here is from genome assembly GCA_029718625.1 of Synaphobranchus kaupii. Classification (NCBI taxonomy): domain Eukaryota; kingdom Metazoa; phylum Chordata; class Actinopteri; order Anguilliformes; family Synaphobranchidae; genus Synaphobranchus; species Synaphobranchus kaupii. The sequence goes on along the minus strand of CM056380.1, from coordinate 33,736,070 downwards.
CATCTACACACAATAGCCAATAATGACGAAGTGAAAACAGGTTTTTAGAAAATATGCAATTTTATTTTACTGACAAAAATAGGTTATTTAGGGGTTACATATCTGTACACACCCTTAGCCTAATACTTGGTTGCTGCACCTTTGGCAGCGATTACAGCTTCAAGGCGTCTTGGGAAAGAAGCTACGAGCTTGGCACACTTGTTTCTGGACATTTTTGCCCATTCCTCTTGGCATATCCTTGCAAGCTCCGTCAGGTTGGATGGGGAGCGTCGGTACACAGCCATTTTCAGCTCTTTCCACAGGTGTTCAATTGGATTCAGGTCTGGGCTCTGGCTGGGCCATTCAAGGACATGCACAGACTTTCTCCGAAGCCACTCCTTTGTTCTCTTGGCTGTGTGCTTTGGGTCGTTGTCATGTTGGAAGGTAAACCTTCACCCCAGTCTGAGGTCCAGAGTGCTCTGGAGCAGGGTTAATTGTGTTTACGCAAGCTTACCAAAGGTATTGATCATTGTGTTTACGCAAGCTTACCAAAGGTATTGATCATTGTGTTTGCACAAGCTTACCAAAGGTATTGATCATTGTGTTTACGCAAGCTTACCAAAGGTATTGATCATTGTGTTTATGCAAGCTTGCCAAAGGTATTGATCATTGTGCTTACGCAAGCTTACCAAAGGTATTGATCATTGTGTTTACGCAAGCTTACCAAAGGTATTGATCATTGAGTTTACGTAATCTTACCAAAGGTATTGATCATTGTGTTTATGCAAGCTTACCAAAGGTATTGATCATTGTGTTTACACAAGCTTACCAAGGTATTGATCATTGAGTTTACGCAAGCTTACCAAAGGTATTGATCATTGTGTTTACACAAGCTTACCAAGGTATTGATCATTGAGTTTACGCAAGCTTACCAAAGGTATTGATCATTGAGTTTACGCAAGCTTACCAAAGGTATTGATCATTGAGTTTACGCAAGCTTACCAAAGGTATTGATCATTGTGTTTACACAAGCTTACCAAAGGTATTGATCATTGAGTTTACGCAAGCTTACCAAAGGTATTGATCATTGAGTTTACGCAAGCTTACCAAAGGTATTGATCATTGAGTTTACGCAAGCTTACCAAAGGTATTGATCATTGTGTTTACGCAAGCTTACCAAAGGTATTGATCATTGAGTTTACGCAAGCTCACCAAAGGTATTGATCATAGCTTCCACCATGATCCCATTATACAAAGCAATACTTACTTTTTAATTAGAATTTCACGAAAAGCAATGCAACAAGCTTATGGGAATCCCATTTGATTCTGCAGTGGTTTTTGTTTCATTGCCCTTATTATAATACCTTTATGGGAATCCCATTGGATTCTGCAGTGGTTTTTGTTACATTCCCATTATTATAATACCTTTGATTTTCAGCTACAGACATACACTGCATTTTTAAGAGGAGTACTGGAGCAATTTTAGAGTCATATATTTAGTTTATTGTTGCACTGAATTGTTCCTTTGCTACCATAATACATTGTGCTGAAATATCAAGTTCTTATTAGTAGTGACACTTTGAAAGGTGGCAGAGAAACAATGCTTAATATTTTCCCTACAGTATGTTAGCTGACCTATCCTCTTGATAGCACTCAGTAGGCAGTATATCATGAACAACAAGTTTTTGCTCTATTCCAAAAGATATGTTAGTGGTTTTTACAATTGACCTTTCCAGAGACTACTGATCAGTGTGCACTTTTTTGTGTCAGAGAATTAACTAAAAAGTTCTATCAAAAATGCACTTTTCCTTGCTTGGCTTTTCTGAAAAAGAAATGGCGACCTAGCAGCCATCACCATGTGCCCACAAATACATTGTCATTCTTGGGAATGGATATTGGGAAAGGATTAAAATAACTTTTCTCCAACTTGTGTCACCCAATTAAAAGCATGCAACACAAAATAAATTAATAAAATAAAGGTTGATTGAATTCATCCACGAATCCTCAAGGCCTCCAAAATGTGAACATGTTTGTGGTGTACGACATCAATCCCCTGTGTTTCTCCATTTCAGAGACTTATTTTCCCAGCATGCCGTTCACTCCTTTCTTGAATCCCGCCTCTGTTGTTGAAAGGACGTGAATAACATTTTAGTCCTCGGCAATCTTTCCAGGAACCTTTCAGCCTGTTAGGGAAACTTTGCCCAGGGATGGCGAGAACGGGACTAGTAATGAACAGCTCCACAGTGATCCAAGGACAAAACAGCTGTTAATTACGTGAGAGCGGAGATTTAATTGAATGGGTGAAAAGAGGCCTCCACGTGCCGGGCTAATATTCAGCAAGGAAGTAGGGAGAGGTGCGAATGAGCGCGGCGCTGACAGGCTAATGCTACAGTGCAAATCATCCATCAACCGCCGCCTTTATTCTCCCCATTACTCAGCTTGAAGAGATACAACCTCCTGCAGTTCTTCCAGTTATTTTTCCCTTGTTTATTATTCATATGCATTCAGGCTTCCCAGTTTTATGATGTGCAAATAGCAAATAAAGAAAACGTCTAACAAGAACCAGGTCTGACAGAACATGTTGACTCTACCCGGGGGGTATTTAGTTGCATCTGGAGTAGTCCCGTGAAGGAGAAAGGAATGCGATTTGTGCTATCTTGTATTTGTCTTTAATTTGCTGATGTCAGTCGTCTGTGTCTGACTCGCACCCCCGCGCTCCAATCTAATGCACAAATATCCATCCCTCCAGTCTCTCGGCTTCACTGGAAAGGCAAAGCCGTAAAATGAACGTCGCCGGCTGGAGACTCATCACCATAGCGCTTGTTTGGGACAATAATTAAATTCACAAAAATGAAACACATCCTCGGTTTCAAACGAACTAAACTAACTAATTTAATTCACTTAATTACTTTGATTGATGCAATGATTCTATTGAATGTCTTTGTTTGATATGTTTGTTTGTGTGTTGTGGGTCTGCCCCACTGTCTATGTCTTTTTTGTTGTTGCTGGGGCTATAACTGAAGTTCCCGAAAGAGAAAATAAAAGTTATTCTATTCTCTTCTATTCTATTCTATTCTATCGGTTTACGTTTGCTGGATTTTATGTTTGTGGCACATTGTGCTGAATATGATTCAATCGAGTCGATCAGCTTGTAATACTCAAGCAAAAATAGTGGAGTAGCCTGGTGTCTATGTAGTTAGTAAAGTGCTTTAGCATGGGGATGAGCAGATGTAGCCTGGTGTCTATGTAGTTATTAAGTGCTTTAGCATGGGGATGAACAGATGTAGCCTGGTGTCTATGTAGTTATTAAGTGCTTTAGCATGGGGATGAACAGATGTAGCCTGGTGTCTATGTAGTTATTAAGTGCTTTAGCATGGGGATGAACAGATGTAGCCTGGTGTCTATGTAGTTAGTAAAGTGCTTTAGCATGGGGATGAGCAGATGTAGCCTGGTGTCTATGTAGTTATTAAGTGTTTTAGCATGGGGATGAGCAGATGTAGCCTGGTGTCTATGTAGTTAGTAAAGTGCTTTAGCATGGGGATGAACAGATGTAGCCTGGTGTCTATGTAGTTAGTAAAGTGCTTTAGCATGTGGATGAACAGATGTAGCCTGGTGTCTATGTAGTTATTAAGTGCTTTAGCATGGGGATGAGCAGATGTAGCCTGGTGTCTATGTAGTTATTAAGTGCTTTAGCATGGGGATGAACAGATGTAGCCTGGTGTCTATGTAGTTATTAAGTGCTTTAGCATGGGGATGAACAGATGTAGCCTGGTGTCTATGTAGTTATTAAGTGCTTTAGCATGGGGATGAACAGATGTAGCCTGGTGTCTATGTAGTTAGTAAAGTGCTTTAGCATGGGGATGAGCAGATGTAGCCTGGTGTCTATGTAGTTATTAAGTGTTTTAGCATGGGGATGAGCAGATGTAGCCTGGTGTCTATGTAGTTAGTAAAGTGCTTTAGCATGGGGATGAACAGATGTAGCCTGGTGTCTATGTAGTTATTAAGTGCTTTAGCATGGGGATGAGCAGATGTAGCCTGGTGTCTATGTAGTTATTAAGTGCTTTAGCATGGGGATGAGCAGATGTAGCCTGGTGTCTATGTAGTTAGTAAAGTGCTTTAGCATGGGGATGAACAGATGTAGCCTGGTGTCTATGTAGTTAGTAAAGTGCTTTAGCATGGGGATGAGCAGATGTAGCCTGGTGTCTATGTAGTTAGTTAAGTGCTTTAGCATGGGGATGAACAGATGTAGCCTGGTGTCTATGTAGTTATTAAGTGCTTTAGCATGGGGATGAGCAGATGTAGCCTGGTGTCTATGTAGTTATTAAGTGCTTTAGCATGGGGATGAGCAGATGTAGCCTGGTGTCTATGTAGTTAGTAAAGTGCTTTAGCATGGGGATGAACAGATGTAGCCTGGTGTCTATGTAGCTTTAGTAAAGTGCTTTAGCATGGGGATGAGCAGATGTAGCCTGGTGTCTATGTAGTTAGTAAAGTGCTTTAGCATGGGGATGAGCAGATGTAGCCTGGTGTCTATGTAGTTAGTAAAGTGCTTTAGCATGGGGATGAGCAGATGTAGCCTGGTGTCTATGTAGTTAGTTAAGTGCTTTAGCATGGGGATGAACAGATGTAGCCTGGTGTCTATGTAGTTAGTTAAGTGCTTTAGCATGGGGATGAACAGATGTAGCCTGGTGTCTATGTAGTTATTAAGTGCTTTAGCATGGGGATGAGCAGATGTAGCCTGGTGTCTATGTAGTTATTAAGTGCTTTAGCATGGGGATGAGCAGATGTAGCCTGGTGTCTATGTAGTTAGTAAAGTGCTTTAGCATGGGGATGAACAGATGTAGCCTGGTGTCTATGTAGTTAGTAAAGTGCTTTAGCATGGGGATGAGCAGATGTAGCCTGGTGTCTATGTAGTTAGTAAAGTGCTTTAGCATGGGGATGAGCAGATGTAGCCTGGTGTCTATGTAGTTAGTAAAGTGCTTTAGCATGGGGATGAGCAGATGTAGCCTGGTGTCTATGTAGTTAGTAAAGTGCTTTAGCATGGGGATGAACAGATGTAGCCTGGTGTCTATGTAGTTAGTAAAGTGCTTTAGCATGGGGATGAACAGATGTAGCCTGGTGTCTATGTAGTTAGTAAAGTGCTTTAGCATGGGGATGAACAGATGTAGCCACATGCAATGTGTGTTGGCTTGCCTGTAATTTTAGCTGCTTCAGGGTAATTTGTTTTATCCACGCCATTAGCAGGCGAGTAGAGAAATCTCGACTCAAATTCTTAGTTCCCAGACTTGATTTTCTCTGTGGGGAAATACTGAGGGATTTGGTGATTCATAGGGTTCAGTCTACCACTTGAACTCAATGAACATTTGTCCATAACTTTGACTGGAGATTAAATTCAAGTGTAATTTTTCTTCCATCTGAAACACTAAGTCCGGTGACCGCCATGAATTAACTTGTTGAACTGCATTTTCAAACCGCCAACCTAAAGTAACATTTGCACTCAGTTGTGAGTCAAGGCCTACATTCAGTCAACATTGGTCTTTAACATTTGACTTACAAGTAAATGCCAGTATTACACATTTTCTTTACAAACCCAGTTGCATGGTTAGTTTTAGCGGTTGCTGAATTTGCCAAACTGGGTGTGTGCAGAAAAAAAACAAAACTTGCTTTTAATTGTTATTCAAATGTAATGACAAAGGGCTCTAGCTTGGCTATCTTAGCACTTGGTCTAAATGCATGGCGTAAAGTGCATTTAGGGCATGTCCAAGTCCACTTTTGGACTAGTTTTTTGAGCGCTAAGCATGGCACAACATGCAAATGGGCTGAACTTAGTCTTTTCATTAATTGTAGGTGAGGCGTAACATACAATAAACCAATCAAAATGTCATATCCCATTCCCTTTAAAAGCCTGCTTTTCCACCTTGGCAGATTGCATATATGATGGCGAAACAGACATGCTTGTACATGTGTAGTGTGAGCAAGGAATAGGCTATATGGATCAATTGTATGATCAATATTATTTAGACTAACCATTATGAAGCATTTTGATATACACAATAATAATCTTTAGCATTAGGATTTAACACCGGCACGGGTTCCCGGTAATTACCGACAGTGCTGTTATTTTAGAAAATAGCCAATATTCGGTTAAATTTCATTAAAAGCACCTGCAACAGCTGAGAATAAGCTACCAGAATATGGCTTCAGTCTCACCGTAGACAACGTCAAATTAGCCTGCTTGTTTAACAAATTTCATTTGATTATACAATGAAGCATTGTCAAACATCAATTCCATGAGGCTTTTCTCATGAAGTTCTCAAAGTTAAAGCTTCATCCAAAGTTCATTATGTGCATTGTAATATTGATTAATTACATAAATACCGTTATTTTTCCTTAATGACAACACTAAATACACTAAAGCTGTCAGGTTGGGAACCCATAGGTTCACGCATATTTTCCCTTGTTTATAAAATGTCCTACTTATGAAAATGTGACCAACCTGTTTTACTGGCAGCTTAATGCTTTAAAAACAAGCCCACTTTCCTGTGAAGTGTGATTTACAGCAGGGGAAACAGACCTGCTCCTGCATGAAGTTAAAGCACACATGCAGAGAATGGCATTAAATTAATTCTGTAATCTGCTGCAAATTTGTTTTCATTTCTAATTCGACTCTTAGTTCTCATTAAAATTGTTCTGTTCAGTTATGGAATAACAGGTGGAATCAGCGGGGTTTTAATAAGCTGAGAGTATGGAAACCTGGTCACTGTAATTTAAAAAAATATGAAGGATGAAGAATAAGATTAAAATTCAGTTAACATGGTGAAATTTTCATTAATCTCCGTTTTTTAACCATAGGCTATCGAAAAAACCTTACCCACAGTGAATCCCAGGGATTGTAGCCTAGGCTATTTGAAAAACAATAAATGCAATATTCAATGGACAAGATTTTGAACTTTTTTCAGTCAAAACCATTCTATTTACTTACAGGCTGTAGGCCTAGGTGAACAGAGCTGTATTGTAATGACATCTGAAGCGCATTTTCAGAACTCAAATGTCTGTCTATTGTAGTGCGTGAGTTTTCCATTGAATGGCAATTCACACATTAGGTGTACATGACGATTTGCGCATTAGGCTTGATATCGGTGTTATCACCTCCTTTTTAATCAGCCATTGTCCCATAATAGAAGACTGTCCCCCCAGAAGATTACAGGAATTGTGTGTAACAGACAGGAGGGTGTAGGCACGTTGTGCACACGCCAATGTAGATGCACTGATATGCGCCGTTAAAATAACATGGATACAACTGCGACATGACTTTATACCAGGTTTTTGGTGGTTGTAGCGCAAGCACTTTCTGCTGGTTCAAGATAGCAATACGCCAAAAATTATCCTGGCCACACCTCATCTTAAGACCAACATGCCCAGTTCACTTGCTATGGGCGCAATATCACTTGGTATTTAAAA